>CM035202.1:581017-591694 GCA_020233015.1 Callinectes sapidus | reverse complement strand
GAATGTGATCGAAGACACCAACCGACATCTCAGGGTCATCACAGAATGGGGTGCAAGGTGGCAGGTGAAGTTTGCAGCTGAAAAGACCCAGGCTGTTCTCATCTCACGTTCGCGAGAGAATGCCAGGATGCTCGAAGGTCAGATAAAGTTTGGTGTGGATACACTTGCTATCCAGGACTCAGTCAACATCCTGGGGGTGGAAATAGACTCCAGACTCTGCTTCGATAACCACCTGGAGAGTGTGGCGCGGAAAGCCTCTCTAAAGGTGACACTCTTGCGTCGTGTCAGGAACCTACTCGACGCAGATGGCCTCTTGAAGCTGTACAAGGCGCAGGTGAGACCCATCATGGAATACAGCCCACTTACCTGGATGTGCAGTGCCCAAGGCCACCTCTCCCTGCTGGACAAAGTGCAGCGGAGGGCTGAACGCCTCATAGCTGATAATTACGACCACCAGCAGCGTCACCCCCCTGGACAACAACTCCGTCACCGTCCCCATGAGCGGCGTCCCCAGCAGCAGCATCGACATCCGCCAGAGGCACATCAAAACGCCTCTCGCACACCGATGCTGGATTCCTTGGAGCACCGAAGGAGGGTCGGTGCTCTCACTGTGTTGCACAAGGCCCAGGTGCAGTACACCCCTCACATTGCAGCGCTTCGGGTCCCATGGAGGAGGTGTGAGCGCACTACGAGAACGGTAGTGTCGGACCTCCTCCTTGAAATCCCGATGGCCCACACAACAGGGAAACAGAGGGCCTTCATGTGTGCCATGTTGTTACTGTGGAATGCCTTCACAGCTGCAGTGGAAGTGAGGCACATGTCCACCCAGCAGGTGAAGGTAGCCGCCCATACCTGGCTACGCTCCCGACCACCCTGACAGTATCTAGTGTCATCGTAGCAATACCTGACAGTGACAATGCAGTGTTTATTGTTTATCTCCAACCTCGATCGTGAAATAGTGTCTGATAGTGATGGGGCTTGTGACTATACCATGTTTGACAGTGACAGTGTAGTCAAAATGCCTGATAGAGATAATGCCAAGACATGGGTGTAGCTTTTGAATAGAAGCCTCACGACAGAGGTCTTCTTTAGCTAGAGACAATCTCCCTTCCATGTTTATTTCAATATGTCATACTTATGTGTATAATTCACTATGTCATACCTATGTTTAAATAAATAAAAAAATAAATAAATAAAGAGAGAGAGAGAGAGAGAGAGAGAGAGAGAGAGAGAGAGAGAGAGAGAGAGAGAGAGAGAGAGAGAGAGAGAGAGAGAGAGAGAGAGAGAGAGAGAGAGAGAGAGAGAGAGAGAGAGAGAGCTGATGAAACGTTCTCTCGTGTCAACACTGTTTCGCAAACTCCTTCACCACGAATAGGCATGAAAGCGAACAGAGATCCCAGGCAAAAATACAAATTTTGATACTCAGTACGACATCTGTCAAGTGTGGACAGTGCGCCGGTTGCGTACACTGAAAAGTCTTCTTTCACCAGTACTATGGAGCTTTTTGAATCTAGAAATATGATAGGTTTATTTACTGCAAAAGGAAATGGTTCCAATCTATGCAGATTAAAAGTATCCTGAGATTTAAAAGGTATATAGATGACAATTGCTTCTGTGGTTAAAACTGACTCAACCAATGGATACTAATGATGAATCATGTGATCATCAAAGAAAGGAGACAACTTATAAACCGTTCTTCCAATTTCCAAGGCATGTCCAAAATCCTCTACCGGGAATAGAGAAGTGGTAACCCTACCCATGGCTGCATCCACGATATTTCGGATAATCCTTTGGTTAGTGTCTAAAAGAGACGTAACAACATTCTTTAAAATAGGTAAGGTTTAACCCATTACACTAAACTCATACAAAGAATCTAATTCTTAAAGTACTGTATTAATTGAAACATGCAGAAGATTAGTATAAGCAGCTAATTCGGATACTTGTTTTTCCAATCTAGCGATATTTGTGCAGTTTAGGTTAATGGCTTTATTGTTAGCTTTAGCCACATTTACGAGTTGGTTATATTTATCTCTCAGCTCTATAACATCTTCATTCATAGTGGTTCCAAACAACATTTGAGAGAATTTGCCTATCCCATCTATCAATCCCCTTTTCGTGCGGTTAGTAACGGTTAATCCTTTATAGTTTTCCAAGGCTGAAGTTATTGTGTCGTTCACATATTGTATTCGTACATGCAAAAGAGACAGCATTACTCCCGATTGGAGAGAAACATCCGGAAACTCTTTCTTCAACCGCCACAATGTCGAGTTCAGATTCCTCGCGACATCTCGAAGCCGTCCTGGTATTTCCATCAGGGACACATGGGGATAGGCGACCCACAAGGTGTCTTCAACGAGATACGCTCTTCCCAGATCACGGGTTAGAGCTCCTAGCTTGAGATGAGCAGGCCTTAAGCCGACACTGGCATGCAGAATGAGGACTAAGACGAGGGCAAACATCTCTAGAATAGATTAAAGAACTTTACTTACGAGAACGAGGATTATAACCATGTGTGGGAACACTTTGATCATTTCCAAGCTGAGTAGCTCTACTCAAATATGCTGTATCAACCAGATCCAAGTTAGGCCTAATTACTGTTTGTTTAAGGCGATCACAGTGCAGCACCTCTAATGTATTTAATAGTGGATCTAGTACCTGAAATTTATGTCCGTGAAGCTTGTTTACCACCAGCCGCGGTCCCACAAATTTAGGTGCTAACTTTGCATTCCTCTTTGGGACTCTAACCATTACTGTATTCCCAACCTTGATTTTAATAGGTGAAGCCCGTCTGTGTTGTTGCGAAATCATGGCGGTCTTCGAGGTGTCTAAGAACACCTTGAGTTGACATTTGGCATAATCGTCAACGTTATTGACATGGTTTTGAGGATTACTCAGTAAGTCATATGGAAGCCTTTTCTCTACTCCATAGACAATGAAATAAGGAGTTTGTCCCGTAGACTCATAAATGTTACTGTTTATGCTGGCAGCAACATGTGGTAGCCAATCCTCCCAGTTTTCAAAGAACTCATTTACTACTGGACGCAATGGTACTTCAAGAACTTTTCTGTTCATGTGCTCCACCAGTCCATTGCTAGCTGGGTGATAGGCTACTATAAAGGTTTGTTTTATGTTAAATTGTTTACATATCTCCTCTAAAACACTGTTACGGAATTCACCTCCATTATCACTCCATAAGACTTCGGGAGTCGAGTAAGGGCAGATTAGATGTGTCACTAATGCGTGAGCTACAGCCTTTGCAGACTTGTCCTGAATTGGAGCTAGAACGACATATCTGCTAAAATGATCCACCATTACCAACACATATTTAGAGCCTTGACTACTCCTAACTGAAAATTGAAGCAGATCTATAGCGACTGCATCCCAAGGTCGCTCAGGAGGAGGATATTCTAGGATTGGTGCAGGTTTAGATATACTCCCCTTATGCTGGGCACACTGCACACATCTGTTGATATACTCATCTATGTCTACACGCATTTTAGGCCAATAATAGCTCATTCGTGCAGATGATAGAGTACGTTCTTTCCCTTTGTGTCCACCTATCGCAGTGTCATGAAGTAAAGACAGTACCACAGGTACACATGACTCTGGTATCACTAGTTGGGTTACGGGTTTTCCGTCAAGACAAGTCCAGTATCTACAAAGTACTTTATCTAGTGACAAAAAGAACTGTGTCAAAGGGACAGGTAGTTTTGGCAGGGTAGACTCATCCCCAGATTCCAGAGCATAAATAACTTTCCTCCAAACGTCATGTTGACGCTGAGCGTTAGGCAGCTCATTCATGGAAAAATTTTGTATTGTAGGGGATCTTTCCACCACAGCTCCAACAGGCACGTTTCGAGACAAGCCGTCAGCCACCACTTTGGCTCGGCCTGCAACATGCTTAAAAGCTGGATTAAATTCCGTATGGTTAAATACCATCGGGCGAGCCTTCCTGTAAGGCTTCTTCCTTTAAAAAGCTCGGTAACTGCTGCATGATCAGTATATACAGTTATTGTATATCGAAAAATAATATCTCTAAAATGTTTAAGAGCCCAAACAACACCTAGTGTTTCCTGGTGTTACTGAGTAGTTTGATTCTGCAGCGTTTAAGGTTCTGCTTGGGTACGCTATTACGCGATTTTTCCCACAAGCGTTTGTTTGCATTAATACTGCACCCAGACCCAAATCAGAGGCATTCGTATATAAAATAAAAGGTGCCTTATAATCTGGAAAAGCTAAAACAGGAGCATGAGTTAATGCGAATTTTAAATCCTGGAAGCTTTTATTGGGCAGCATTCCAGTGAAATGGAATATCTTTCTTTAACAAGGTATTTAAAAGTGATGCAATTGTTGAAAATCCCTTAACGAATGAGCTATAATATCCACACAAACCTAGAAAAGAACGGACGTTTTCCGTTATCTTTGGTTGCGGAAAATGTTTTATTGATGATATTTTGTCATCATTCACGTGAAATTGCCATCAACTACATGGCCTAAGAATTGAATCTTAGATTAAAGAAATTCACATTTGGTCAGTTTTGCCTTGAGACCAGCTTGTCTCAGTCTTAACAAGACAGCTTCTAGGCTATCTAGATGAGATTCTGAGTCTTTGCCACAAACTATTACGTCATCAAGGTAGATATAGACATTTTTTGCCAATTTCTTCAGCGAATATAGTATTTATCATACGCTGAAATGTTATTGGGGTAGACTTTAAACCGACCGGCATACTTAACAAATGATAATGCTCTTGTGGCGTACTGAAAGTAGTTATTGCCCTCAATTCAGGTGCCATAGATACCTGCCAGTAGCCATTAACAAGATCTGAGCTTGTCCTAATGACATTAATAAGTCTTTGAGGACTGGAAGAGGGAATCTTTTATCCTCTGTCACTTCATTAACACGCCTGAAATCAATAACACTCCTAAACTGTCCATTTTCTTCGGAATCAAGAACAATGGTGAATTCCACGGTGACCGGGAATTTTCTATAACATCTTGTTCTAACATTTCCTTTATTTGTTCCTGAACCACTTGCCTCTGACTATGTGGTAGTCTATAGGCTGGTATATGCACTGGATTATTGGCTGGTTTTAACTTCATATAGTGCTCTGCTCTATCAGTCGCACCTAACGGTTCCCCGTGTAGGACAAAAAAACGTCACGAGGCCTTTTTAGCAACTGAATCAGTGTGCTCCTTAACTCGTGAGACTCCGTTGCCTTTACAAAGCTCTCGAGCATTTGCGACTGTACCGCTAAGTCCTTTCTGACTGATGCACATATAGAAGTAGCGCTGGGCTCAGGTAAGTCCAAGGGCTCATACACTACCTGCCCATCATAAAAGCTAACGCTTCGCTCAAGAAAACTCCTTAGCTGAGTTTGATTGATCCATCCTCTATACAAATGTCACAGCCTACACGTGCGTTTTGGACGTACACGTACGTATAGCATAGCTGTACGGTCAGGAATGACATGCCTTCCAATTACCGTAGCCTTAACAACCGTCCATTTCCCTTGATTCATTGATTTCTCAGAAGTACCTGATGAATCTGGGTGTCTTTCGACAACCACATCTCAAGATTTACTTCTAAAGTTGATAAGCCTTCTCTGACCCTGTTCAGCGGGGAAATCCCGAACAGTAGGAACGGTTCGGGTAGGAACAATATCACCATCTGACGCTCGTTGCTCTTTTCCTTTCAATAGGCTTGAGGAAGCGAGGCTCCTGGGAGTACCCACAGCTAAAAAGCTTTTCCCTTGGTACCTTACCACATTACTATCTGGAATTACTATTATCCGCTCAGACTTCATAGCTGACAAGCCTAGAAGACCATCCGAAGGCAGCTCAAACTTTGACACTACGTAAAAATCCAAACGCATAGTAGCAGTACCAATTAACAGGGAGGCAAACAATTCCCAGTATTTCCAGTGGGTCGTTAGTAACTCCCTTTAAGTTAAGGTCATTTGGCTTGGGGCGATATCGACCGCCACGAGACACACGCTTCAGTGCTCGATACGTCTTTTCGGACAGCACATTAACAGCAGCGCCAGAGTCCACAGCGAATGATGCTCCCACAGGCCCTAATGTAGTTGGTAAAGACATTATGGTAGGTTGACTGCAAGCGGTCACTAAAGATGCGTGAACACCACGGTCATCGGTCACCGGAGCAGCCAGGTTACTTCCTCCAACCTTTTCCATCCTGGTTTGTTTCTTGCGGGGCGCGTGACTTCCCTCGACTTTCTTCCTCCAGAGCTCGTTCTTGCTTCATTGCAGCTTTTAATTTGACTACTCTGTGGCAGTCCTCAGCCGAGTGTCCCCAACACTCGTGGATCAAGCAATAAGCGCTGGTACTCTTGTCAGCGTTGCTCCCGACAGCACCGGGTGTTTTGCGTGATGCTGCCGACTCCCTAGTATGTGGAGGATCCTTTTGAGGTTTACAGTGAGGACTCGCCTGTCCTCCGGTGGCTGTTCCTGGTCGCTTTTCTCTCCTTCTCTTATAACACCTGAATGCAGAGTGTCCTTCCCTGTGGCAATAACTACAGGGGACTTTTGGTTTGCCCGCCCCTGCAACCTAAGCGTATGAAGCTAGCGGGGCCGCCGCTGCAACCGTTTGAGCCGCCGGGACCTCTTGAGCGGCTGCTACTCCTGAGGTAGCCATGCGGTCCTCACCCCCCTTCTCCTCTATTTTTGTTTTCAACTTCAACGAAAATTCATGCAACCTTTCCCTAGGCTCTAGAGACAAAGTATTTCTACGATACTTCTCTTTGAGTAATCCTATGTAAAAGATGAATTCCATGAACTTTTGATGGTTTTTCAGGGAGATGTTATCCCCATTAACCCATCCATTATTTCTTAGGTAATGGGTAGAATCTGCAGATATTTGATTCGCTTCTACTTGAGCCTCCTAGTAATCCAGAGAAGCAGCATTTCCTAGGAAAATCTACATACCTTTACTGACGCCCTTCACTAGACTGTGCTTTAAATTTGAGCCAAAAGCTTCAAGAAAGCTTGTTTTGAACAGTTCATAATCCTTGTTTTCCAAGGGTTCAGTGAAGGCGCTTGCACGCATCAGCTGTGCAGCTCTGCCACCCAGGCTGTAGGCGCGATCGCAGGAAAGAGATTTTGTCTGCATTGTCTGTCACGTAGGAGTTAGCCATAATATTTTCACACTGCGCAATGTACTCTCTAGCAGAGTATTCTGAATTTGTTCCAGCTACAGTTGACAGTAAAGTGGTAAAGTGGTAAAGCTAAAGTGGTGGTGGTGGTGGTGGTGGTGGTGGTGGTGGTGGTGGTGGTGGTGGTGGTGTGTGTGTGTGTGTGTGTGTGTGTGTGTGTGTGTGTGGTTTCAAAATACCTTGAGTGCTGCAAAACAGGCCTAATGCAGGAGTGTCTTTAGAATGATGAGACATAGAAGGCAACCCTCAATAGCTAACGCTAAGTCACAACAAATTTCAGTTGTATCAGCGTTTTGGGTCGTCAAGGCCAGGATCACTACCATCTCACTCCTCTCTTTCTCGTTTGTGTTGGTTCACTAGCCTCGGAAAGTGCTGACACTGGACATGGGTCATGTGATCGGGTGCATGTGTGTGCCTGATGCCCTTAGTTCTTCAAACAACCTATTCTCTCCCTTACATCGATGTCTTATAAACTACATCCTACCAGGAGAGCTGATATTATATTACTTTCACAATGAAACATCCTATGAATACAATGATAATGGAAATGCCTAGAAATATATATCGTCACATGCAATTCCTTGTAGAAGGAAAAGCAGAGTCAGCATTTCTGAAGGATTGCACTATCTTATGGGGATGTTGCATCAGATTATGTCCACATAAATATATACAGGGAATTCCTAACTATCTTGGCGATACAGCCTCGCCCCAACCAGCCAAGTCAGCCATAGGCAGTGACACCGGTATCCCTGAGGGCAAAACCCTGTTTGCCCTGTTTGCCTCCCCTGTTTGACAGGGGAGGGAAAGACAGCAGAAACAGAAGGGAAGGTAGAGGTACTCACTCCTGTTTGCATTGGCCTCTAGGCATCGAACCAGACAGCTGATTGATGCAATTCTTTAAACTAACCAAGAACTCAATGACTCTATGTATTTGTGAGTACTTCCCACGATTGGCTTAGTGTAGGGTGGAGTTCGAATTTAAGTGGTACAACTGTTTGAATACATGCTGCTCAGTGATGTAGAATCATTGCGTAGATTCTGTGTTGCATTATGATGCCTACCCTACTTGCGTGGCAGCGTCTGCAGAGCAGGATGCTAACTACCTTCATCATACCATGGATACCGAGGAACCCTTGTGGGTCACTGTGTTGCCCCAGATGCATATACCAGAAGAATCGACGCTACCATCGCGGGTATTTCAAGGAAATTGAAGTGTGAGGACGACACCTTGTTTGATGCCTGTCTGGAGGACGCATTCTGGCATAATTATGACTTTCCAGAGACATGTGCTGTGAAAGGCGTGGCACTTAAAATCAGATAAGCTTTGAGGGAAAGAGGGGGACATTGTGCATTTCATATGGGTTGGGACGCCTAGAAACCTACTGAAGAGAGGCTGGCCGTCGTTAGGAACTTTAGTATGTCTACCGAACAAAACACGAACCATCACTTACAGACGGTCAGGATCCATATGATGCTGGACATGAGAGCCCAGATGTGTGTGTGGCTGGGGCAGAGCTACTGGTCACACTTAGCATTGGAACACCATCGTTGAAATTTGAAGGAAATTTGTGCGACATAACAAATGTAACTTTGAAGCTCATGGGTTCATTTATTTGTCACATGCAGTACACTAACAGACTAACGACACTAAGGTTTTTCTTATGAATACGGTATGTGGTCCTACATATCGCTGCAAGCGATTTAGGCCTGCTGTACGCTGACTTCCCTAATCAGACCTTGTTTGCAGCATCAGTCGTCACCGATGTTGGCAACGCTGCTACTGAGCCCACGGACAATGCGACCACGAGGCAACCCACGGTGCCGTTTTCCTCTTTGGAAGAATATGTTCCGTGGCTAGAAGAGTACCTCCTTCATCAGTTTTCTTGGTCCACTTTCAACACTGACCAAATCATTCTGCCACATTTATGTCAGCTTAGCAGCATATCATCTACCTACTCCAAGCCGTATGTTTGCCACACACCAGCCTCAGTACCGATATACTGGGAGGTGGAGGTGAAGGAACAGCTTGACGCGGAGGTCAGAAAGGGTATTCTAGAGCCAGTACCACTGAGCAACAGTGGTGTGCTTAGAAGTCAGGTCAGCCCAGGCACACCGTTGACGACTAAAAAAAGCTCAACGCTGCCTAAATGAGAGAGACTCATCACACCCCCACACCGTTTGACAGGGTGTTTGGCATTTCCCGCCATACCTACAAGACCACAGGGAATGCCGACTGAGGCTTCCACAGGGTTGAGTTGCAGGAGGGCAGCAGGATGCTCACTACCTTCATCACACCATGGATACCGAAGAACCCTTGTGGGTCACTGTGTTGCCCCAGATGTATACACCATAAGACTCGACGCTGCCATCGCGGGTATTTCAAGGAAATAGAAGTGTGAGGACGATACTTTGTTTGGTGCCTGTCTGGAGGACGCATTCTGACATGATTATGACTTTCCAGAGACATGTGTTGTAAAAGGAGTGACACTTTAAATCAGATCAGTTTTGAGGGAAAGAGGGGGAAATTGTGGGGTTGGGACGCCTACAAACCTACTGAAGAGAGGCTGACCGCCGTTAGGAACTTAAGTATGTCTACCGAACCGATATTGAATAACAAACACTACTGGCACGGGTTCATCAACAACCCATTCTCGCCACTTTCTCACCCATTCTCCCGATCCACGAGCCACTGCGAAAACCACAAGGTGTTAGCGACAAGTTAGGTAGGAATACATTGTATTTATATATGCAAATATAATCTGATACAACATCGCTATAAGATGGTGCAATACTTCAGAAATGCTGACAGTTTATCCCTCTACAAGGAGTTGCATGTGTTTATGTATATAACTAGGCATTTCAATTATTATTGAATCCATAGGATGTTCCATTTATTAAAATCTAATAACATAAACTCTCTAAGTAGAATGTAGTTTATAAGACATCACTATATGAGAGAAAATAATGTACTTGAAAACTGAAGCATTAGACACACACACACACACCCATCCCTGCATCACATGACCCACGCCCAGAGTCAGCAGTTTTCGAGGCGTGAGGCGCGGCAGGCCTCACGAGCGGAGGAAGGGAGAGAAGAAATCAAGCTGCTGTATGAGGCGGTTGGGAGAGACCCAACAGGGCCACCCGCCACTGGACGGTCTTCAGCCGGAAGAAAAGAAAGATTGCCGGCTCGAGTGGTTGACCAGGGTGAAGAAACTGTGTGTGTCGTGTGCCGTGAAAGTGTGTGATCTCGGGACTAAAATAGTGTTCTCCAAAGAGACAGCCTAAACACTTCTCAGAAAAAAAGACAGTGGCATTACGTTTTAACCGTGTGTAGTGAAATCATTGTAAATATGACACATATATTAACTTTTATAATTTGAGCTTTCCTACAAACCTGGGTGTAAAAGAACATTATATAAATAAATAAAAAAACAGTTGACCGCTCGCCACAAAAGAACTCATAAACTCTTTTAAAACAATTATATATACATATATATATATAT
>CM035202.1:554916-574272 GCA_020233015.1 Callinectes sapidus | reverse complement strand
TCTTGCCACAGCTAAGAAATCGAGTAGATAATATGCAAGGAATATAGATAGACAATAGATGAACATGTATATAACCCCTTAAACATCAAACTAAAGCGAATTAGCGAAAGAAAAACACGCAAGTTAATGGGGAAACAAGGACGATCGAACCATGTTTACCGGCACTTGGAACAAAAAGTAGTTGTATTTTTCCATGGTTCTCTTGACACAGCTATGAAATCGAGTAGGTTGTATGCAAAGAGCATAGATAGACAATAGATAAACATGTATATAACTCCATAAACGCTGCAAATAAACCTGATTATCGAAAGAAAACACACGTAAAAGGAGTGGAAGGAACAAGGCCGACCGTAAGTCATGTTTACCCCCACTCGGAGCAAAAAGTAGTGGTATTTTTCAATGGTTCTCTTGACACAGCTGAGAAATCGAGTAGGTTATATTCAAAGAACATAGAGTGGGGGCGGTGAAACGATCTTGGGGGGCAGTGAAGCGAAAGGGGCAGTAGGGGGGCGGTAGGGTGGCATCAGGAGCAGCTAATAGTTAAGTTTGTTTTTACAAAAAACGAAATGACATAATACATGTCCTCACAGGTTGTTTTCGTTTATCCTTCTCCACGGACTACCCCTTTTCTCACAGCGATAAAAGCAGAAAACGAACCTGTGTGCAACACCACACACTCACACCATCGTTACGATAGCTTTATTTTGTTACGGAGTTCGAAGTCCAAGTCATAGATAGGTCCGAACGTCTGCTTGACATTTCTACACAACGCGTACAGTACGAGACGCACGCCGCCAAGTCAGATGAGAGTCACCACCAGACGACAACAAAGGAAATAGCTCAGGTCAGGTTTGTAAGCGCCTCATGTTAATTTCAATCTTGTACTGTTCAGAATAAAAAAAAAGATGAATAATGGTCTGACAGAGTGGCAGTCTATTCATAGGAGGATGGCAAAAAATTTCAATTTGAAAAAAAAAAAGAATATATATATATAAATATATATATATATAGAGATAGCTCTCTCTAATCTCTAATCTATCTCATCTTCTCTATATTATATATATTATATATATATATATATATATATAGTAAGTTTGTGTTCGCCTGTGTGTGTGAAGGGGGCGCTAGGAATCCACCTGTTAGCCAAGGGGGCGTTAGCCTGTAAAAGTTTGAGAACCACTGCTCTATACTAAGCAACATGCACTTACAGAACACACACCATTCACTTAAAATCTAAAAAAATTGCGACTCTAACACCGGCCTCAGAGTCACCTTCTGGAGAGGGGACCATGAATATCCCCATTACGGACAGAACTTTTGCTGCCGACCTGAAATATCTTGAGACTACAATCAAGTTTTTATTTATTACCTTCTGCAACATTCGCGGTTACAGATCTAATTTTTAATTTATAAAACACCACCTATCTTTATCCTCACCGAAACACAGGTGTCTGAGCGACAGTGGCCGCTTTTTTGTTCCCTCCTACTTTCTCTATCTTCATTTTCGTTCCAAAGGTGGATGTTGCGTCTATGTACGTAACGACCTAACATGCTCTCGTTCCCACGCTCTTAAATATTCCGAATTTTCCAACATATGGCTTCGACTTACTAGTCATTCTCTTACTAAATTTGTGCTGTTTATCTCTCCCCTAACTCCTCTGAATATAGCAAACTAATTGACTAATTAACTTCCAAAGCGGAACACATTCAGTCTCTCTTGATAGTCGTGGAGATCTCCATCCTTGGAGACTTCAATGCTCACCACCAGATATGGCTTTCCTCTCCCTTCACTGACCATACTAACCTTCAGCTTTGCAATCCTCCATGATCTAGAGCAACTAGTGCAACACCATACTCGTATTCCTAACCTCCTTGCAGATACACTCAACATACTAACTTTTTCCTAACTTCTAATTCTTTCCTTTTTGCTGCTACCCTATCTCCTCCATTGGGCTCCTCCGATCACAATTTCATAGCTGTATCTTGTCCTATTTCTCAAATCTCTACTAAGAATCCCCAAAAGTAGAGATGCCTCTGGCATTTTCCTTTTGCCAGTTGGAGGGATCTGAGAAGGTATTATGCTGATTTTCTGTGGATTGATTTATGTGTCTGTGACAGAGACCTATCTCTGCGTTCTGAGTGAATAACAGAGATGATAGTGTCTGGCATGGAGGCATACATTCCTCACACTTTCTCTCAAACTATATCTTGCAAACCTTGTTCTAAAGCTATACATTATAGAAAGATTGTCTACATAAGGTACTTAAGCCATCCATCATATCAAGTCTGTTCTACAACAAAAACTCTTTCATTAACGGAAAATGCCAAATACTTTCAAACTTCAACTCCCCTCTAGATTTCTTACATTTCCCCAAAAATATCTTTTTTTTTTTTTTCCTTTTTCCTCTTTCCCTCATTTGCTTCCTCCTGATGGCACTACTGCTATCACATTTGCCTCTAAACCTGAACTCTTCTTTCAGCCCTTTGCTAATAACCTTGGATGATTCTTGGCTTGTTCCTCCCTCTCACTATTTCATGCCTTTGTTTGAAATTCTTCGCAGTGATGTTTTCCATACTAGCCCAAATTCTTGGAAAGCGTATGGGCCAGATGGGGTCCCTTCTATTATTTTGAAAACTGTTCATCCAAGTTTGCACTTTGCCTGGCCAAACTCTTCCAACTCTGTTTATCAGCTTCTATCTTTCCTTCTAGCTGGAAGTTTGGCTACATTATGTCTGTCCCCAAAAAGGGTGACCGTTCTCACCCTTTTCAAATACTGCTGTATAGCTTTATTCTCCTGCTTGTCTAAAGATATTGAACTTCTCCTCACTAGAAAGTTTCTTAAACATCTGTTACTTCACCATCTCTAATCTGATCGACAGTATGACTTCCGTCAAGGTCTGTATTCGTGATCTGGCTTTCCACACCGAGTCTTGGTTATCCTGATTTAGATATTTTTGGGTAACTTTTGCTGTTGACTTAGATATATTAAAGACTTTTTGAAGAGTCTAGCACGAAGCTTTGATTTCAAAACTACCCTCATATTGTTTTTATCCTTCTCTCTGCAATTTCATTTCAAGTTTTTATTGCTTATGTGGTAGACAGACACTGTTCTTCTCCTAACTCTATTAATAGTGGTGTTCCTTAGGGTTCTGTCGTATCAACCATACTCTTTCTACTTTAAATTGATGATCTCCTAAACCAAACTTGCTGCCTTATCCATTCCTAGAGTAATGATACCACTTTACACTTTTCACGTCTTTCCAGACATGTCCATCCCTTCAAGAAGTTAACAGTTCACACAAGGATGCCACAGAAAACCTGACTTCTGATCTCTATGAGATTTCTAATTGGGGCAGGGAGAATTGATTAGTGTTCAATTATTTAAATCTCTATTTCTCCATCCATCAATTCTACACAACCTTCCAGACAACTATCCCCTCTTCTTTAATGACCCCCATTTCCTTCCCTCTTCTACAATGGATATCCTCGCTCTCTCCTTTATTCATAACCTAAACTACATATCTCATTTCTTCTTAAAACAGCTTCCATGAAGTTAGGCATTCTGAGGCATCTCCACCAGTTTTCTCATCTTGTCTTAACTCTGTACAAGGGACTTGTCCGTCCATGTATGCAGTATTCTTCACATGTATGAGGGTGTTCCACTCACACAGCACTGTTAGATAGGGTGGAATCAAAAGCATTTCGTCTCCTTAACTCTTCTATGAACCATTGTCTTCAGCCTCTCTCTTTTCGCCAGAATGTTCCATCTCTTCCTATCTTCTACGGCTATTTTCATGCCGACAACTCTATTGATCTTGCTGCCCAAAAAGTTCAGGTGTTTGGAGGCTTACTGGATGAAACAGTACAGCCTGCCCATGCGTGTGGCGAGGATATTGAGATGTCAAAAATTTAACATGACTTGATAGTGTAGTGCGTAACGAGGGTGGGTCGAGCTAAGAATTTGTACGCTGGATTGGTCTGGCCCCAGGCGTTATGGACTCGCTAAGCACGTGTATTTGGCGATGTCATTACCAGCGTAGACGGACAAAGATTTGGATCATCAAGTTGCTGGTGATCCCTGTCTTAGTCTAAGGTTTTGAGAGATGGACACCAAACACCGACCTTAAGAGACGAAGTGATGGCTTTGGTATAAAATACATTCGCAAGATCATAGAGACAACTAGAATTATTTTATCTCAAATACGTGAGACTTATTGGAGGCCTTTACCATTATAGTATGTCAATGCCCAGAAGCAGATCACATATATCATTTCAAATTTTAATACTTCCATATGGCAGTAGGTCCATCAGGATGAAATAAAGAGGGGAAAGCGGAAGAAGCAAAGTTATTGGATTGTTTTGGCCAGGTGCGAGAAATGTCGAGAGATGTAGGAGTTTGAAAGTTTTTTTGCATTTTCTGTTAATGAAAGTGTGTATCAGTCGATAATCTCTCTCTCTCTCTCTCTCTCTCTCTCTCTCTCTCTCTCTCTCTCTCTCTCTCTCTCTCTCTCTCTCTCTCTCTCTCTCTCTCTCTCTCTCTCTCTCTCTCTCTCTCTCTCTCTCTTATTTATACTAGTTTACAGAGTTGTCACATGTACTTTATTAATCTTTTGTTACAAACCGGCTAAAGGTCTCATACTCATTGTTCCCTATCTTAAAGACTTACTCTACACACACACACACACACACACACACACACACACACACACACACACACACACACACACACATATATATATATATATATATATATATATATATATATATATATATATATATATATATATATATATATATATATATATATACA
This sequence comes from Callinectes sapidus, assembly GCA_020233015.1. Taxonomy (NCBI): domain Eukaryota; kingdom Metazoa; phylum Arthropoda; class Malacostraca; order Decapoda; family Portunidae; genus Callinectes; species Callinectes sapidus. The sequence goes on along the minus strand of CM035202.1, from coordinate 569,461 downwards.
TTTTTTACTCCCGGGCCTTTTCAGCAGGCAGTCATTCACAATTACTTTGAAGCCCTATATAGAAACACCTTTAAAGTCAGTCTGTGAAGCTATCAGGGTCTTTCACCATCCGGTGTAGGTGTTTATAAACTGGCGCTGGTGGTACCATGTCCAGCACCAGGGCTGTAGCTAGTGCCCTCATTGGTATGTGTGAAGAAGAGAAGCTAATGGTTATCAATAAATTGCAATGTTTTGATCAAAGATTTCCAGGGACAGGGGAAGGGCCTAGGTTTTCTGAACTGGACCCTTGTATTGCATCTATTAAGTTAATTAACTATATAAGAGATTTTACTGTGTTGCTAGATGAACGTCTGCCCTCTGATCATGCCCCAATATGTATTTCCCTACAAGTGCCTAACATAAACATGGAACAGCTCAAATCACGTGCATTGTTGTTAGGGAATCATGCTGTTTTAATGACTAAGGAAAATAGTCTTCCTAAAGCTCCTGTTAAAGGCAACTCAATATATCTTTGTAAGTTTTCTAAGTTGTTATCTTTTTATGATCAGCCTTTATGATCAGCTTTTTATGATCAGTGAACGATGAGGTAGACAGAAGTGTGACTAACTTGTGTAGTACTTTGTATAAATGTGCGCGTGCGAGTAAGGTGTGTACTGACGCCGTACATTTAGATACGCAAAAAAGCAGGTGGGAGCGTCTACTGGAGAGTGATGATAACGACCAGGTGTGGCGAGCAATTAACTGGCGGGGTGAGTTAGGGCAATCCCCTACCCCTAATTCCCAACAACCGCCTGACGACCAATTTTAGCAACATTTTGAGACCATCTTGAATCCTACTGATGCACAGGAATAGGAGGATGATGAGCTCCGCCCTGATGTATATATTCCTGTGCTTGATGACCCAATTACATGTTTTGAAGTATCAGATCAAATTAAAAGACTCAAAAGTGACAAGTGTTGTGGTCCTGACGGTATCCCTCCTGTCATGTTTAAAGTGCTGCCAGCTGCCTGGGTAATGTATATTGTTAATCTATTTAACAATATATTCATGTCCGGAGCTTATCCATCCTCTTGGGCCACAGCTAAGCTATTTACTATATATAAACGTGGATCACCTACTACCTTCTAATTACAGAGGTATAAGTCTAATTGACGCTGTAGCCGAACTATGCGATATGATTTTGTATGGTAGATTGAGTAGTTGGTATTGCCCCTTTCGTGAGCAGGCAGGCAGTCAGACAGGCAGAATGTGTATAGAACATATTGTAACCTTGAGATTGTTAACTGATTTACCTCGTAGAAAAAATTGAAATTATTTGTTACTCCTATACACTTTTCTCAAGCATATGGCACTGTAAGAAGAGATGTGATATTTTCCACCTTAAAAACACTAGGCTGCGGTATGGTTAGCACGAGTTGGGTAATGAAATAGCTTCGCAAGAAAAATGTAGCACAAGAGAAAACATTTCCATACTTAATGTATTTCCCTGAGATGTGAAGCCAAAGTTGACAAACTGGCACTCTCTCATCTCACCTTTTTGGCCTTTATAAACAATAAAAATGCAAGATCAGCACTTCCAGGCCTCTCTAGATATTTGATTCACATTAGAGCATGGAAAATAAATATAGGTTTTAAGGGTCAACTTCTCTTTTGGCGGATATTTAATGTTAATAATATTGAATAGTTCAACAGCGGATATCCGCGCTGAGATACCGTCAGTCATCTGAGATCAGATAGGACTCATATTTGTTTTGATTTCATCCGAGGAGGACCCCTCATCACGGCTCTGTCTGTTGTCATTCCCACAGATCATGCTTTAGTATCCCCGCTTCCACACACCCAGTGCGGTCCTGCGTTATCATCGCCCTCCCGCGTCCTCCCGCCCTCCAGCTTGAAACACGTCAATTTGTAAACACACCTTCCTGCTGGTCTTGGATTAGGGACAATCTCCTGAATCTTAAGTGGGAAGATTTGCCTCTCTTTGATATTCGTCAAAATAGAGAGTGATACATTCCAAACGTGTACTTTTCTAGGTGAATAATGCACACTGATTATGCTAAACGGGTGAACAACACAATATTAGTTTAATCTTATTCATAATCGTAAGAACAATGTGAAATGGAATTGCCAGATGTTAAACATTTTGGCCCTGGTTTCAAGATACATCACGGTAAATGATTTCCAGTGTAATGCTATTATATTACTTCACTTGTACTTCACTTGTATATAATGATATGATGCCGCACAGCTGCTTGGTTAAGTACATAAAAATCGCGATAGTTAATATCTTGCTTGGCTCGGCTATCTCTTAGCCGGCCAGTGACATCTGGTAGCCGCCGATTTCATGAATAGCTCATTGTATATTATGTGCAGCACTTGTTACCGCCTCGATGGGTGTGCGGCTGGGTTCTCCCAACATCTTGTCTTTTATTTGTTTTATTTGTTGATGACTTCATTAGATTAATCAAACAAAATTCTGGGTTGGATGCCTTTTTGGCTTGGCTCCATGTTTTGGTCCTTATCATACGATTTCACTATACACATCTAGAAGAAGAATGATTAGTAAAATAAGTACCTTGAACCAGTATTGTGGTACACACAGAATGAGCATCAACACGAATAAAACAAAGTTTCTTGTGATACATGGCAGTGCTTCACATGGTGAACCAATGAAAGTAGGTGGATTAACGGTGGAGCCCTATGAACAATACATGTATCTTAGAAGTCCTTCCACGGCTGATGGTTCCACCTTATCAGCCATCAAAGTACATGCCCATAAAAAAAATGTGTCAGGTTCTTAAATTTGTTTAATTTGTAACAAAAAATAACGACGTACCATTTTATATAAAGCGGAAGGTGTTCCAAGCAGCCTTAATGCCAAGCATCGTATATGGGTGCGAGTTGTGGTTGAATGGTAACATCAACCTATAAATTAGTTGTATATGTGGTGCATTAAACAGCTATTAGGAGTGAGAGGGAATACATGCATTAAAACATTTGTGTTTAAAAGAACTAGGCCTGCCATCTGTATGTGCTCTGATAAAATTCAAGCAAAGAAAGTTTTTCTCACGAAAAGTGAGATAAAAAATATGACTGATGATCTTTGGGCTCCTGCCGTTAGGGTGATATTAGATTGCAATTTCCCTACAGCCCACTATATTCGGGATCTAATTAACAACAACCAACAACCGAGCAGTTGGCTAATGATGGTATAAATCAAAGGTTAAGAGTGTCTCAGTCATCAAGAGTTCATTTATATTGTTTTTTTAATCAAAACCTGGACGTACATTCTGTATATAATTCAGTAGTTAAAGTGAGAGAGATAGAAAGAACATCGTGGACAAAATTACAATTAAGTGGTTATTCCCTTGCTGTGGAAGAGGGACGGTGGAACCGACGGGGACGTGGCCGTCTGCCGTTGGAGGAGAGACTGTGTGGCGAGGTACAAACGGAGCGACATGTATTTGAACAGTGTCCCGAGTCTTTGTCTTGCGTCTGCAGCATGGCGTGACCACCTTAGAAAACTTAAAGGCGTTTTCTGTGCCGTCTCTTTGTTCGCCCTGCACCCGAACGCCTATCCACATAGGAAGAGAGTGGGTGATAGAACAGAACCCTGAGGAACACCAGTGTAATATATTTAGGGAAAGAACAGTTACCGTTTACCACAGCAGCAGCAATAGAACGATCAGAAAGGCAACTTGAGATAAAATTGCAGAGAAGGATAAAAGCCGTAGGAGGGTAGTTTGGAAATAAAAGCTTTGTGTCAGACTCTATCAAAAGCTTTTCTTTGTTACACTCAAACTTATGGAAAGATTATACTTATTAATACTAACACTATGAACACTGTTATTATATATTATGTCTGTAAATTACATTCTTTCTATGAACGAACACTTGCATACACCATTCTCCTTCCTTTTCCATACATGACTGGATCACACTAAAGCTTGTGGGCTGCCACAATAATTTATTTCAACCTGTAGATACAATATGAAACCAATATTCATACAAAAATCTCCACATTAGCCACAATTACCTTTGCGTTGATGACAAATTCGAATCAGACGAACGAAGTTGTCACTCACCTTAACCAATCACCCAGATGATACGCACCTTACCGAAAATTCAGTTTCAAACATTCTTACACAGTAAATTTTGGTCTTTTTTATGAATTAAGAACTCACATAGGTAACATTCCAGTACTAGTTATTATATTGAATGTGTAATTACGCTGTACAGCATGATCATAAAAATAATCAATATTAGTAACCATTTATGGAAAATTTCAGATATATTTATGTTGTATCTTCAGTAACCATTTTTCAACTAGAAATTATGGAATTTGTAATTATACAATCAACTAATATGTTACCAAAATTTCATCAATAGGTAATTTGTGAGCTGGGTTATGACATGAACGTATGTGACTTCTCTGCAACCATTCGGAATGACGGGAAGTTCTACTTCAATAACCCAGAAGATCTTTTACTGGAGATCCAACGCCTCCTATATGAGGTCATAGCTCCACAGCTATCTGATATATTCACTTCTGTACCAAAAACAGAGATAAGGTAAGTGTGTGTGTGTGTGTGTGTGTGTGTGTGTGTGTGTGTGTGTGTGTGTGTGTGTGTGTGTGTGTGTGTCTACGCGCGCGCGCGCGTACACTTGCATACGTTGGTTCATGTCCCTGAAAACAAAGAAAATATTGAGGGTGAAAAAAAAAAAAAAAAAAAAAAAAAAAACGCATGACGTGCTCTGGATATTTTACTGTGACTGACTTTATGTGCTTCATAGAAACCTAATGTTTATAAATATAATCTATTATAGATTTAAGATATGGAGAAAAAAGTCAAACAATTATGAAGGACCTTAATGGTTGGCAATAAGTAACCACATGATAGAAGAGAAGAATAAATAATCACTGAAACGTCTAAAACTAGAGTTATTAGCAAAAGTCTGAAAATTTAGCCTTAAAGAGAGAAAAGAGATATAAAGTGTATGTTTTTCACTCTCTTCTCTTAATCCTTTAATATATTGGTGTAACTCTAACTTCTCTTATGCTATGTAGAGTAGAGAACCCTGTAAACGGTACTCTAGCCTTTAATTTTCCGAATGTTTGCACCTAATCATGATAAGTCGGTTTTCCAAATAGTCAGAAACTACTTTAACAGAAATTGTCAACATTTTCTTCAGTCTAACTCTCCTCCTGACTTCTGACAACTTACTAGAAATGTTTCAATATTTTCTATCCTTTATTTTTTATTTCTTTATTTTCCTCCGTTTTGCCGCGCCTTTCTCCTCCAGAGGAAGAAGTTAGCGAAAAGAGTAATTTTTTCTCCGGAATAAAAGAAAGTGTGGTTAAAGACTTTAACAGTATATTCTTAAAAATAATAACAATGCTAAGATGTTTAACCACTCTGGGCTTCAAAAAGAAAGGCAGAGACACATGTGACACCAAATTACTTCACTCCAAATATCAACACACACACACACACACACACACACACACACACACACACACACACACACACACACACACACACACACACACACACACACACACACAGCACGCAGCACACACAGCACACACAAACACACCACACACACACACACACAAACCACACACAACACAACAACAAGTTTGTTTTTTTTTTTTTTTTTTTTTTATGCTTTCTTTATATATCTCCTACACTCTCGTCACTACACCTCACCCTCACCCCAGATAGCCGCCCACGTGTTGGACAAAGGAGCCTGACGCCCCTACATCCACCTTCAACCGTCACCCAGCCTAGAGAGAGGAAACATACTCCTGGTGGAAGTCATCACCTAAGCTGATCAAGCCGCCCACTACTCCAGAACATACCAAATGTCGCTTTCTGCAATCAATCAATCCACACATACTCAACCATACTTATCCCTTCCCACATAACACAACTGATTTCCTCTTCAAATACACAATACACTCCTTTTTTTTTTTTATCTCCTACCTCTCGTCACTACACCTCACACTCACCCCAGATAGCCGTCCACGTGTAGTACAAAGGAGCCTGACGCCCCTACATCCACCTTCAACCGTCACCCAGCCTAGAGAGAGGAAACATACTCCTGGTGGAAGTCATCACCTAAGCTGATCCAGCCGCCCACTACTCCAGAACATACCAAATGTCGCTTTCTGCAATCAATCAATCCACACATACTCAACCATACTTATCCCTTCCCACATAACACAACTGATTTCCTCTTCAAATACACAATACACTCCTTCACAACAACTTCTCAGCCATTACACGAAACATATTACAAAACACAACCAGGTAACCCGGCTGCACTTCTGACAACCCTCCCCGACAGTGCTACCTCTCTGTTGGCCTCTACCAAAACATCCAAGCCATCAAGTTTGCATCTGGATAGATTGTTACACTTCCCCTCTCTCAGCATGACAGTACTAATGTAATTCCATCTCATCCATACCAAAAACTTATTTATACCAGTAATTATTACTATGGTTACCGGACTTTCTACCGTGTGTGTGTGTGTGTGTGTGTGTGTGTGTGTGTGTGTGTGTGTGTGTGTGTGTGTCTTTAATCGAAGTCTTTTTTAAAAAGTAATGTTTTTTTTTTCTTTCATGTGAACATATGAAGAGTGGTGGCTGACCCTTCTCCGGACCGCACGCTTGCATTCTATCAGCCAGCTTCCATTGATGGATCTCGTCCGGGACTCTATAAAGTCAACACTCAACTTTGTACTGCTCAGTAAGTCAGTCAGTCAGTAGTCTCTCTCTCTCTCTCTCTCTCTCTCTCTCTCTCTCTCTCTCTCTCTCTCTCTCTCTCGTCTCTCTCTCTCTCTCTCTCTCTCTCTCTCTCTCTCTCTCTCTCTCTCTCTCTCTCTCTCTCTCTCTCTCTCTCTCTCTCTCTCTCTCTCATTTTTTTTAAACAAATAATTACAGGAGGAGGCTCAAAATCCCACGTTGAGTATAGGGTTATTTTAAGAGCCTATCATAGTATTATTTACGTGAAATAACACTATATAATATGTACTGCACAATACACATATACACAGCATTACAATAAAAATATAATAAATTTACAATGATAATCCAATGCAGAACAGTTCACTCCATCACAGCGCATTAAAGTGCCAGTGTGGACGGGTGTGTGCTACGCCACCTATGGGCCGCAAGTTTAACTTGTTGGGTATACAAGTTTCGCACGCCGGGCGTGGCCACCGTGAACAGGTTCCACATCTGTGAAGTCCTAGAAGCATAGGTGCGCTGGTGTTGACTGGTACGGGAGTGGGGCACCATCACACACTCGTCGTTGTTGGCCACACCTCTTGTGCACCTCAGTACTGTGTGGGGCAGCAGCTTCAGGGGGTCAAGGTGGGAGACCCACTGCACCTGTGCTCTGTGGCACACCACTATTGCCGACACGTCACGGCGGGGCTCCAGTGACGTCACTGTTGCTGGCTGCTGCTGGCCCTCGTCAATGGCCACCAGTCGCAGGGCTCGCCGCTGCACAGCATCCTGTCTCTGCATGTGGGTAGCGGCACTCGACATCCAGGACAGGGCACCGTACTCCAAACAAGGGTGTATCTGCGCCTTGTGATGTGTGAGGATGCCCTGGGGGTCGAGGGTGTCCGCCATCCTGCGCAGGGCAGAGACTCTAAGAGAAGTCTGGCGGGCGACGGCAGCAATGTGGTGGTCGAAGCGCAGGCTGCGGTCTACAGACACGCCCAGGATCTTGATGCAGTTCTGGAGTGGCAGTCTCTTGCCTCCAAAACGCAATTGTCCAGATACTGCATGTGAGGCGCCTGGGGACGACGAGATGACCATTGCCTGCGTCTTCTCAGGTGCAAAGTTGACTTACCACAGTTCTCCCCTCTGCTCCACCACCCTGAGCTGCTTGTTTAGCTCATTGATGGCACGCCAACTGTCGAGGCGGCAGTAGGAGCGGGAGAGCGTGCAATCGTCAGCGTATCCAACCACAGATGACAGCTGCCGGAGAAGGTCGTCAAGGTAGACGTTCCACAAGACTGGACCCAAAACTGAGCCTCGTGGAACTAAGGCCCAGACTGGTGAAGGCCTTGATGACTGCCCGTTAACCACTACCTGAAGGGTCCTGTCCTGGAGGTAGTCTTCGAGCAACATCAGCAGGTCACCTTGGACACTCTTGGCGCGAAGCTTTTCGAGGAGTCCCGCGTGCCAGACTTTGTCAAAAGCCCCAGCAATGTCCAGGGCCACCACGAGTGTGTCCAGGCCTTCCTCCAGGGCGTCTTGCCAGTCCTTGGAGAGGAGAAGGAGGTGATCGACCGGGCCTGAAGCCAAACCGCCTATATATATATATATATATATATATATATATATATATATATATATATATATATATATATATATATATATATATATATATATATTATATACATATCGGTTTATACTAATCTCAATATTATTATTAACTTCACATCCACCACATGTTTGCTCTTTCTAAAATTAACTCCACATCTACAAACACATGTTTGCTTCCTCTCTCTTTCTCTCGCACACACACACACACACACACACACACACACACACACACACACACACACACACACACACACACGTCAGTCAGTTCCTTATTTCCACACTTATCTCTTCTATCTCAAGGGACAGTGTGAAATATTCTTCGGCTTTTCTCTCTCTGACCCTGCTTGACCTTTCCTTCTCTCTCTCGACCCCGTTAAACTGTCTTCTCTCTCGACCACTTTTAAGCCTTCTTGACCCAGATCTGTAAGTCACGCCTTCTCTACAAGCTCCAACCCCATATATATTACAGACCCTTGTTCTCTACATCACATATCATTCGAAACTCAGGTTCACTTTAAGATCATTCTTTCAAGATCATTCAGACTCACTCTCGGGCAATCTATTCATCTACACTTCAATAGGCATCCACTGTACCTACAATTCTCCCAATGTAATCACATTCTGCTCTACCACAAGAAGCTGAATATACAAAGAAAAAAATCAAGCCACTGCAATCTCCTTTATTCCCATTAAATTACCACTATATCTAGTTGCTCGGTATTCTCGCCACGGACTACCAAAATACATAAATACCGTTCCCATACACGGGCCGGTATATATATATATATATATATATATATATATATATATATATATATATATATATATATATATATATATATATATATATATATATATATATATATACAGATAGATAGATAGATAGAGAGATAGATAGATAGATAGATAGATGGTATTAAAAGAGAGGAAAAGACAGGATTTTTGAGGTTTCATAGTAACATACCTTAAATGTACGCCCTTTTATGTAAGAGGGCGGGTTGGGCAAAGGGCAAAAAAATAAATAAAACGAATAGATAAATAAAAATGAATAAATAAATAAATAAATAAATAAAGTAAAAAAAAATAATGAACATAAAAAAAACGTTAATTTCCCAATCCCATTAAAGTTCTAAAGAGTTAGCAGAAAGACAGGGAAAAAATGTCTTGAAACCTATCTCTAAAATAAAGTCAAGTCATAGAAAGTTGGAAATATGGAAGGTGGCAGGCAGTTCCAGAGTTTACCAGTTTGTTGTCTTCACGTATTTTTGTTGTTGTTTTACTATGGTGTTTACGATTTTTTTTCCCTACAATAAATCAAGCGAAATGGAAACACGCACTGACACGTGGAATGGCGCGCAAATGTGCACGTCATAGAGACTGAGGACATGCATGGCTTTAAAACAAAATTGTGCAAAGAAGTGAAAAATACAATAGAAACAAGACAACACGCAATTAGTCTCCCTCTTTCCCCATCCCTCCTTTCCCCATTTCGCATACCCGCCCCCTTTACCTCCTCACTCAATTTCTCCTCTTCCCTACAATTGCAATGAACGAGCTCCATCTGTCTTTTTTTTTATCTATACAAAGTGGGCATTTTCATGGGAATTTATGGGCTAAAGGAGATCACCTAATGGGGGCCTCTTATCTGAAAGCCCACTCACTAAAGGGCGTTACTTTGCACTGGTAACATCTTGAAAATCACAAAAAAAGTAAGGGAGTGTGCAACTGTTGTGATGTTGTGATGCGACCTGCTGTACAGTATTGCATAATTTCTCTGACTATTTGTTAATGAATCACTGTTTTCCTGTTTTGTGTTCTTAGCTTTTATATGGTGACACGAAAAGTGGTTTAGATTAATAGATAAATAAATGAATAAATAAACTTAAGCAAAAGATAACCCAAAAGACATAAGACGTAAGAAAATAAAACTTATATCTGTAAAAATATGTAAAAAGTATTTGCTGGTTAAGAAAAAAAAAGTGTTTTGAGTAGAATTCGAAATAGAGGTAAATTCAGATCCAGATATATAATGATACCTTTCTTTTCTTGACTCGGAGCTTTGAGTTCCCACACACCGACACACGTGAAGCACTGCTGCCGCTACTTTGAAGCTTGAAAATCCAATTAAATTACCATAAATGATTTTTTTTTTAATATTGTAAGGAGGAAAATTAAATGAAAGACACCACTAATTAAATAGGAACTAGGCAAACACTCACTGACATGTCTTGCACTTACTTACTCTCCCTCCCTCTCCCTCTCTTTCTCCTCCCCCTCCCTCTCTTCCTCTTCCACTTCCTCTTCCTCTCTCTCCCTCTCTCGTCGTCCATTCAGGTTCACTTCAGCAAAATTCAAGGATCGCCGCTCTTCTCCCGCCACTCGCCCACTACTCTCCCACTAGTCTCCTTTCTCCTGAACCTCTCCTTCTGCTTCCTAAAGGATGTCTTCACGCCGCCACATGGACTCAGTGAGGACAAGATTGAGTTAGTGAGTAAGAGTAAACGGGTGTGAGGCAATCTTTGAATTAAATGAGTTAAATGTTTGTTTGTATAATGTAGAATAGATAGAGAGGTAGAGAGAGAGAGAATCGAACAAATTGATTTATTTTCTAAGAGGGAGAGAGGAGGGGAAATAGTATTCATGTTTCGTTTATTATGAGGTATCAAGTGTGTGTGTGTGTGTGTGTGTGTGTGTGTGTGTGTGTGTGTGTGTGTGTGTGTGTGTCATGCAGTACCAAATCATAATATATTGTAGGTAGACGTGTAGTTCGTGTCCCAATAATCCCAGTGATAAATGTTTCGTGTCTGCTTTAAACGTGGCATTCGCAACCTGCCAGTCACCATTCCCGCTTGAAGCTCATGAGAGAGAGAGAGAGAGAGAGAGAGAGAGAGAGAGAGAGAGAGAGAGAGAGAGAGAGAGAGAGAGAGAGAGAGATTGAGTAATCTATGGAACACTCATAAATCTTTATCCTGTCAACTCTTAATGCCTCCCCAGCCGCTCTCTCACTCCCTCTCACTCTCTTCCTTTCTCTCTCCATCCCTCCCACCCATCTTTCATCTTTTTTTCCCCGCCTCTCACCTGTCCTCTCTCAAGAAAATAAATAGAGAAACAAGTCAAGGAAAATTCAGGTAATACACTTCCTGTTTATTTATTTATTTATTTATTTATTTTTATATTTCATGATCGTTTCGAAACAGCTTTAGTTGAAGCACGGAATATTCTCTCCCCCCTCCCCCCCCCCCCCCTCTCTCTCTCTCTCTCTCTCTCTCTCTCTCTCTCTCTCTCTCTCTCTCTCTCTCTCTCTCTCTCTCTCTCTCGTACCTAAGGAGCTGCTTTGGAAAGAAAAAGATGAAGCAAGGGGATCAACTTCTCCATAATAAAATTTCTTAGCCTCACAAGGAATTCTTAGTTTTAGAGTTTCGAACTATTATCCCGGAACGTAAAGCGTCTGTGAACCCAAAAAGAAAATGGAGAAAGGGAAAAAACAAAAACAAAAACAAAAAAAAGGAAATGGGGACACTGGCGCGAGAAAAAGAGAAAACATTGACTCTTTTTGTATTTCAGTAGGCTTCTCTTCCCTTTTTTTTTAAACTCTTTCGTCCTTTATTTATTTATATTGTTTTGCTTACGTTTTTTTTTTTTTTTTCCCATTTACAGAAAACGGGGAAAAAAGCGTATGATATTCCCTTATTTCAGGAGGGTCTGTTTTTTTGTTGTTTTCTTATTTCTCTCGCTCAAGCATATCTATTTTTTTTTTTTTCGTTTTGCTTACGTTTGTCTGTTTTTTTCCCTATTTACAGAAAACGGGGGAAAAAAAAGCGTATGATATTCCCTTATTTTAGGAGGGTCTGTTTTTTGTTGTTGTTTTCGTATTTCTCCCGCTCAAGCATATCTTTTTTTTTTTTTTTTTTTTTTTGTCCTCTCTCTTTCTCCTTCATAAATAACTTTGCCAATTGCACCGGCAGGGGAGAAAGAGAACCAAACACGGACTGGTGAGACCCTTCATTCCTTCCTCATCTTCTTCTCCTCCCTCCGCTCTCTCTCTCTCTCTCTCTCTCTCTCTCTCTCTCTCTCTCTCTCTCTCTCTCTCTCTCTCTCTCTCTTCATTCCTTTGGAGACATTTCTTCCATTACCTCTCTCTCTTTCTTCCTTATTTGTCTCTCCTTTAATTTTCTTCATCTTTGACCTATTTCTTGTTTTTCCTTTGTTTTTTTTCTTTTTCTTTTTCTTTCGTTGCTTTTTTTACTCCTCCTCCTTCTCCTTCCATTGCATTTCATTTAACTTTTCTCCTTATCCTTTCCTTCTTTTCTTATCTTCTCTTTTCTTCTCTTTCAACTCTTTCTCCTCTTCTTTTTCGTCGTACATCTCCTCTTCTAGGATTTCTCACGTCACATATCGTTTACCTATCTCTTCCTTCTTCGTTTAACTCTCCCCCTCCTCCTCCACCTCTTCCTCCTCCTCCTCCTCTTCCTCCTCTTGCTCCTCTTTCTCCTCCTCCTTCTCTTCCTCCTCCTCCTCTTTCTCCTCCTCCATCTCTTGGCTGTGATGCTAAGAAGGAAATATTTGCTATCATTATATATTTCCTCCCCACAGCTTTACGTGTGTGTGTGTGTGTGTGTGTGTGTGTGTGTGTGTGTGTGTGTGTGTGTGTGTGTGTGTGTGTGCGTGTGTGTGTGCGTGCGTGTGCGTGTTAGTGTGTATGAAGGAATGTTGACTGTTTTTTTTAGTGTTGGTGGGTTTATTGGAAAAGGAATCAGGAATTTGGGGATTATAAAGGAGTGGAGGAAACTTACGAACGAGATGGAGAAGTGGAGGGATGGAGGAGTGAAGGAAAGATTGGCAAGAATTCGTCCTTCTTTTCACTGCCACCTCACGCTGGAAATGGTAAAAAAGTGAAGCGGATTCCTTAAATAATTATGATGAGGCCGCGTTTATTTTAGTTGAGAGAGAGAGAGAGAGAGAGAGAGAGAGAGAGAGAGAGAGAGAGAGAGAGAGAGAGAGAGAGAGAGAGAGAGAGATAACTGAGTCTCTCGTAAGGTACTTAATTGAAAATGCAAGATGGCGCTTGTTTTCCGTAACTATCATTAATGGGGGAAGGATTTAAGTGTTTTCTTTTACGTAGGACAATGTTTTTTTTTTTTTGTTCTTGTTTTTTTTCCAAGATGATGCGTTTTGAATTATTTCTCATTCATCATTCAATTAGTTTAGTACCGAATTAAATAAGTTATTACATTGATTTAGTGTTGAATTGATATGACATTCAGTTCAACAAATGTTAAGTTCATGTAAGTTGACAGAATGCTAACTGTTATATTGTTGAGTTAATGTAGTATTCTTTCAATGCAATACTCAATGATGTAGGAAAACTTTCCTGAATAACTATGACATGAAATAATTACTGCCACTAGAACCAACACATGAAACCTTTATAACTATCTAGAAAAAAAAAAAAAAACAGATGAAATGAAGAGAAGTGATTTTGGAATTTCCTCACATATTAAAGCTTGGAGGTGGCTGTGGAATAAGAAGAGATTAGTAATTAACCGCTAATAGCCGGGATTTCCACCTACGTAAGTTTCTGACGCTGTATAAAACCACCCAATAGTAACCAGAATGAATATGATAATGCGTCCTTTAGGAAGATTGGAAAATTAGTGGGTTTTTATTTTCATTGTTCTTTTTGCTTTCCCCCCTTACATAAAAAAAGTGTTTGCTCAGTGCCAGGTTACAATACCAATTGCCATGAACAAAGTCGTGCACAGAGAGAGAAACATTAAAAATTCAGCAGGGTTTGCTTCCACTGTGGCTGCGTTTCTGAGGGATTTTCAAATGCGCAGCTATTTTTTTTTTTCTTAACCGAGTTTCCATTTCCGCGAGATTCATGTATGTAACGAACGCTTCCTTGTGTTTTCTCATGTTGCCTCGTGTTTTCTTATTCTTCCTTGTTTTCTTGAGCTTTTTCCTTTGCTTTCCATGTTTGTTGTCGATTTCATGGGGTTTCCTCTTGTTTCTTCGCCATTTTTCTGTTTTCCTCGTTCGTGGCTTCCTCTTATTTTCCTTTTGTTTTCCTCATATTTGTTTTTGTTTTCCTCTTTTTCTTACATGTTTTTTTTTTTTTCCGTGTCCCCACTTATTGCATCTTGTTTAACTCTGCTCCCTCTTTTGTTTTATCTTGTTTACTCTTGCTCTCTATTGTGTTT
>CM035202.1:538098-552329 GCA_020233015.1 Callinectes sapidus | reverse complement strand
TATATATATATATATATATATATTAGCCATTTGTCGCCCACTGCTGTGTGATGGCCTTACCCCCTCTGTCGAAACAATAATCTATCTTCTGCCACTCTTCTACATGATAATTTCCCTAGTTCTTTGTCTCTTTCATCCCTCCACCATGTTATAGTTTTCCTGTACATTGATACATACATATATGGAGTAATATATTTTATTGTGTGATATCGGTTACATAAAGTCAATGGTCATAATGACTAGATTAATTCTGAAAACGTGTAGGTTAAGGATGCAAGGTATTAATGTATTTGTCATTCATTGCCATCACTGTTAAATACTAACCAGCATCTCACATTCCCGCTCGCACTTATCGAGTCACTTTTGTCCGTCCGCCCCCATACTGGTCTCTGTTAGGACGTACGTTCCACTGGATTACTCTCATTAAAGTATCTACATTTGTACTGAAGTCTTTCCATCGTCCCACCATACGCTTAAGGACTTGGATAGACGACACACATGGCGCAGTGAGTAGGATGACACCTGTGGACGACCTACCAAGAGAGAGTTACCAGTAGCCAGCGGCGGTAACCAGTTCAAGTGACGCCACCTTGCCTCGCCTCCAACCGCCAATCAACTCTTAACTCTGTGTTATTCCGCGTGTGCAGTGCTTTGTGGTGTTAGTAGTAGCGATTGAAGACGCCACTATCGAGGGAAAGCTTTGGTGAAGCCCACCACGGAGGGACGGCTCATTACACTATCCGCTTGCCACGGAGTCCACTGCTGGGTCCCGTATGACGTCTAGACTCTAGCTTTGCTACGAGCCCCTCCCTCCTTCCCTCCTCATCACGGCGGCGACGCGCTGCTACATATGCCAGCTATACCTCTGCACTTGATCGCACACGTGCATAGCACAAACAGTACAAACTCACGTGCGCATCACACTGTCGCACACTGATCTTTTGTATAAGCGACAGAGTGAACGATGCCACACGGAAAGAAGAAAACGGAGCATCGGAGGCAAAAGGAGGCTTCAGCAACACGATTTGAGGCCTTCTTGTCAAGATGGGCCCCGCAACCTGCCTCCTCACCTGCCTCCACGCCTGGACAATCTTCTACCGTCTCATCACATCCACCTCAGGCGTCGAGCCCTGTTGGAACACCATCAGCACCCAAGGCAGCCGCTCAGCCACCACCAGTACTCTCTACTGACGTCACGTTCTAGTACTTCAGGGAGTGGAGACAACGCTTGGATGACTACGCCACCATGGTTGATTTGGCCAGTTTACCACATCCTAAGCAGCTGATACAACTCAGGATGTGTCTTTCCCTCGAGACTCAACGAGTACTGGAGCACACGTTGCTGGTGCCTCCAGACTCCACATCTCCAGTCGAAAAAGTCCTAAACACTCTTCATCAGCACTTCAAGGATTCAAGTAACGAGGCTTTACGTCGATGGGCATTCACAAGCTGTAAGCAGGCGTCTGGTGAATCATTTGCAAACTTCTTTGTGAGGCATAAAGGTCTCTCAGAAAAGATTGACATCTGCCAACGACGACTACTGCCAGGAGGCTTGGATCAAACACGGCATCCTTACTGGCCTCAGCGACGAGGAGCTAGCACACAGGATTGTCTCCCTTCATGCCTCCTCCACCCTCTCTGACGTCGTCACGTTATGCTGTGCCCAGGAAGCCACCAGATCCGCTGCTACTGCCCTACGGGCTCCACCTGTTTCGCAGTATAAGAAGGGGAAAAAGGCCACCCACAAGAGCGAGGCAGAGTAACAATGGATCGCCCTTACGCCAGCATCCTCTTGCAATGACTGTGGCAAACAGCAGCACGGCCCCAATGGATGCCCCGCCGCAATTGCGACCTGTGCCGGTTGTGGCAAGACAGACCACTAGTCACACACAGAAAAGTATCCTGCAAGGAACGCTCAGTGTAGCGCTTGCAGCCGGTACGGACATTTCGAGAAATTCTGCAAGTCGTCGAAGCCCTAGAAGTCTCAGCGACCTTCCAAACTCAACTATCCGAGGCCGACGGGGAATAACCGCTCCACGTTCCACGTTGTCCGAGCTCAGATCCCTCACCACGTTCCCGGAACTTTGGAAGATCAAGCCGGCAGCATAGGAAGAGTCCAGTCATCAGTTCGCGGCAGACCCACACCCTCACCTACCATCACTGTCGTCATCACACGCGGTGGTGTGTCTGGCAGCATTGAGGTAATACCTGATACCGGGCTGATACCACGGTAATAGGTCCACAACACCTCAAGGGTCTTACCAAGCAAGAACTCGACCCTCCTCCATCGCTGCAATACTACAACGCCGATGGATCGAAGATGCCTGCAGCTTTGGGTTCTTTCAAGGCAAAGCTGACCTATGGTACGCTGTCCTGCACGGGATGGATTGATGTGCAAGGCTCCCTCAGTACACCTCTGCTATCTTGGGAGCATTGTAAAGCCCTGGCCATCGTCCCATCGAACTTCCCCATGCAAATCAAGACTTCGAAGGTGACCGTCAACAGGGTAGGAGAGTCACCAGACTTCCAGCCACTGGGAGATTCACGAGGTGGTGAGTATCCTGACGCTGCAGCTACGTGACCTTCAGCCGCAGTACCTCCATTTCCGTTGCTTAGCACCACTTCTCCTCAGGCTGCAAAGGACTACTTCCTTCGAGAGTACTGGGATGTACTAGTGAGGAAGGCTGACTTAAAGGATGCACCGCTGAAGCCGATGTTTGGCCCACCTATGCGGAAACACCTGGGATGAGTCGTGAAGTATGGATGGCGAAGGGCTGTGCGTCTTCCTTCAGGTGTATCCGCATAGGTGGGCCAAACATCGGCTTCAGCGGTGAATCCTTTAAGTCAGCCTTCCTCACTAGTACTGCATCACTGCGCTATGTGTGTCGTCTATCGTAGTCCTTAAGCGTATGGTGGGACGATGGAAAGACTTCAGTACAAATGTAGATACTTTAATGAGAGTAACCCAGTGGAACGTACGTCCTAACAGAGACCAGTATGGGGGCGGACGGACAAAAGTGACTCGCCAAGTGCGAGCGGGAATGTGAGATGCTGGTTAGTATTTAACAGTGATGGCAATGAATGACAAATACATTAATACCTTGCATCCTTAACCTACACATTTTCAGAATTAATCTAGTCATTATGACCATTGACTTTATGTAACCGATATCACACAATAAAATATATTACTCCATATATGTAGGTATCAATGTACCTATGAATGAGTGAATATACGACTAAAATAAGAAAAGGAGGGCGAAAAATCAATGTACCTCTGAATGAGTTAATATACAACTAAAAATGTAAGAAAAGGAGGGCGAAAAATTAAGCAAAACAATATAGCCATCCCCTGTGAAACAAAAAATGGGTTCCATTTTCTATCTTTAGTTCCGTCAGTGGCCACTGTGGCACCACGATCTTTCTTCCAAGGTATAATTCACGGCCTGGTATCCTTCCTAGAATCCTTGGTTAACACTACTCCCCCCCCCCCCCCCCCCCGCGTCTCTCTCTCTCTCTCTCTCTCTCTCTCTCTCTCTCTCTCTCTCTCTCTCTCTCTCTCTCTCTCTCTCTCTCTCTCTCTCTCTCTCTCTCTCTCTCTCGTTTAATCATGATTTTATCAGCTTAATACTTTTCCATTTATCTCGTGCACCCTAACTCTTCTTAGGACACTTTATAAATGCTAAGTAAAACGTATATTTATTTTCACCATTATCCACTATAACTTTACTGAAGATACTATAACTTTGTAAAGCACAACTTCCCTTCAGTAAATCCGTGGTGAGAGTTAGTGATCAATTTATGCTTTTTTACTTTCTTCGCTATTATCGCCTCCATTAATTTGTCTATAACTGAAGTTAAATTGATTGGTCTTTCAATAGACAGAACCGTTTTATCTCCCTTCTTAAAAATCAGTACAACGTTGGCCTGTGTCCGTAGTACTGGTACCTCACCTGAATCTAGTGTCATTCTAAAGACTGCTGCTAATGTTTCACTATCAATTTCCTTGCACTCCTTGTGGGTATATTTCATAAGGTCCAATTGATTTGAATTTTTCAATATATCTCTTGTTCTACTATTTCTTTAGTTACAGAAATATCTGTCAGCTTCTTAATCTCCTCTGCCTCAAAGATCTCCTCACTATCTGGTATATCTTGCAAGTTTTCCTGAGTGAAGACAGTTAAAAAATACTCATTCATTATTTTACTTTTCCCTCACCAAAACTAATTTGCTTACCACTAGTTGCTTTTAAGGGACCTATTTCTTCTTAAATCTTCGTCTTATAGAGCAATAAAGATATGAACTCTTTGTTTAGCTGGCTATCTTCATCTCATAACTGCTTTTAGCTTTTATCTCTAATAGTTTAGCTGTTTTAGCTCAATCGTTATAATGTGACCTCAAAACCTTCTCTTTGCCCTTAATCTTCTACGTAGTGTTTTAGTCTATCTGTTATCCATTTAGGATCTTCTTTCTGTGATCTTATTGTTTTATAAGGGATGTGTTCTGCCTGGTTTATATGTAAGTTATCAACAAAGTACTTATAAACTTTATCTACAGTTCTCCTAGCCTCACTTCTCCCCTCTCAACAAGATCGACTCATCTAAGACACTTAGTACCCTCTCACTCCTCTGACCGCCCCCTCTCATCTCCCCCCACTTCACACCTCTACCCACTCCACCTTTTCAACCACACATTCGTCCCTAGTCTTACCTGACCTTCCCTAACTCTCCATGGCCAGTCATTTTACTTAACATACTGTTTTAATCCCATAAATTTTACCTTCCTAAAGTCAGGTATCTTCATGTTTTTGCTTATAATGGTTTCATACCTATAAATTTTACACTTGATTTAACTATAGTCACTATTTCCTAACTCCCCTCCGACCTTCACTTGCGCAATTAATCGTAATTAATGCGTAATTAATGAGTAATTAATTAATTAATCCTTGTTTGTGAAATTTAGATTTTGAGAATTACTCCCTCGTACAGGTTTTAAGATTGCCTGCTTTAAGATATTATCCTGGATTTTTATTTATTTATTTTTTTATGTAGAAGGGAGGCGGCCAAGGGCAACAAAAATAAAACAAAATAGCCCACTTTAGTGCCGGTACCTGGAAGGTCCGGATTCAGCGCCAAAAGAGTGGGATAAGTGTCTCTTGAAACAGTTCAAGTCATAGGCAGTTGGAAATACAGAAGCAGGAAGAGAGTTCCAGAGTTTACCAGAGAAAGGGATGAAAGACTGAGAATATTGGTTAACTCTTGCATTTGAGAGGTGGACAGAATAGGGGTGAGAGGAAGAAGCTAGTCTTGTGCAGGGAGGCCGCAGGAGCAGGGGAGGCACGCAGTTAGCGAGATCAGAAAAGCAGTTACCATGGAAGTAGCGGTAAAAGGGAGCAAGAGAGGCAACATTGCGGCGATGAGAAAGAGGCTGAAGACAGTCAGTCAGAGGAGAGGAGTTGATAAGATGAAAAGCTTTTGATTCCACCCTGTTCATAAGAGCTGTATGAGTGGAGCCTCCCCAAACATGTGAAGCATACTCCATACATGGGCGGATAAGGCCCCTGTATAGAGTTAGCAGTTGGGGAGGTGAGTAAAACTGGCGGAGACGGCTCAGAACACCTAACTTCATGGAAGCTGTTTTAGCAAGAGACGAGATGTGAAGTTTCCAGTTTAGATTACTAGTAAAGGATAGACCAAGAATGTTTAGAGTAGGAGAAGGGGACAGTTGAGTGTCACTGAAGAAGAGGGGATAGTTATTTGGAAGGTTGTTTCGAGTTGAGAGGTGGAGGAATTGAGTTTTTGAGGCATTGAACAACAGTAGGTTTGCTTTGCCCCAATCAGAAATTAAAGAGAGATCAGAAGTTAGGCATTCTGAGGCTTCTCTGCGTGAGCTGTGTACTTCCTGAAGGGTTGGTCGTCTATGGAAAGACGTGGAAAAGTGCAAGGTGGTATCATTAGCATAGGAGTGGATAGGGCAAGAAGTTTGGTTTAGAAGATCACGGATGAATAATAGGAAGAGTGATAGGACAGACCCTTGAGAAACACCACAGTTGATAGATTTAGGGGACGAACAGTGACCGTCTACCACAGCAGCAATAGAACGATCAGAAAGGAAACTTGATATGAAGGTGCATAGAGAAGGATAGAAGCTGTAGGAGGGTAGTTTGGAAATCAAAGCTTTGTGCCAGACTCTATCAAAAGCTTTTGATATGTCTAGGTCTACAGCAAAAGTTTCACCAAAATCTCTAAAAGAGGATGACCAAGACTCAGTAAGGAAAGCCAGATCACCAGTAGAGCAGCCTTGGCGGAAGCCATACTGGCGGTCAGATAGAAGATTGTGAAGTTATAGGTGTTTAAGAATCTTCTTGTTGAGAATAGATTCAAAAACATTAGATAAGCAGGAAATTAAAGCACGGTAGTTTGAACGATTAGAACGGTCACCCTTTTTAGTAAAAGGCTGAATGTAGGCAAAATTCCAGCAAGAACGAAAGGTAGATGTAGATAGACAGAGTTGAAAGAGTTTGACTGGGCAAGGTGCAAGGACGGAGACACAGTTTCGGAGAACAATAGGAGGGACCCCATCAGGTCCATAAGCCTTCCGAGGGTTTAGGCCAGCGAGGGCATGGCAAACATCATTGCGAAGGATTTTAATAGGTAGCATGAAGTAGTCACAGGGGGGAGGAGAAGGATGAACAAGCCCGGAATCGTCCAAGGTAGAGTTATTAGCAAAGGTTTGAGCAAAGAGTTCAGCTTTAGAGATAGATGAGATGGCATTGGTGCCATGTGGTTGAACTAAAGGAGGGAAAAATGAAGAAGTAAAGTTGTTGGAGATGTTTTTGGCTAGATGCCAGAAGTCTCGAGGTGAGTTATAGCTGGAAAGATTTTGACACTTTCTGTGAATGAAGGAGTTTTTGGCAAGTTGAAGAACAGACTTGGCATGATTTCGGGCAGAAATATAAAGCGCATGAGACTCAGGTGATGGAAGGCTCAAGTGCCTTTTGTGGGCCACCTCTCTATCATGGATAGCACGAGAGCAAGCTGTGTTAAACCATGGTTTGGAAGGTTTAGGTCAAGAAAAAGAGTGAGGAATGTACGCCTCCATGCCAGACACTATCACCTATGTTATGCGCTCAGCACACAGAGACGGGTCTCTGTCACGGAAGCAGTAATCATTCCAAGGAAAATCAGCATAATACCTCCTCAGGTCTCCCCAACTAGCAAAGGCAAAATGCTAAAGGCACCTCCGCTTTGGAGGATCCTGTGGAGGAATTGGATAGATAGGACAAGATACAGATATGACATTGTGATCGAAGGAACCCAACGGAGAAGAAAGGGTGACAGCATAAGCAGAAGGATTAGAGGTTAGGAAAAAATCAAGAATGTTAGGCGTATCTCCAAGACGATCAAGAATACGAGTAGGGTGTTGCACCAGTTGCCCAGTTGCACCAGACTAGGTGGTTGCACCAGTCTAGGTCATGTAAGATAGCAAAGTTATGGGCAAGTTCACCAGGATGGTCAGTGAAAGGAAAGGAAAGCCAAAGCTGGTGGTGAACATTGAAGTCTCCAAGAATGGAGATCTCCGTAAAAGGAAAGAGAGTCAGAATGTGCTCCACTTTAGAAGTCAAGGAATTTTCTATAGTCAGAGGAGTTAGGTGAGAGATATAAAGCACAGAAAAAATTTAGTTAGAGAGTGACTTTGAAGTCGAAGCCAGATGGTAGAAAACTCAGATGATTCAAGAGCGTGGGTACGAGAGCAAGTTATGTCGTTGCGGATATATACGCAACATCCAGCTTTGGAACGAAAATTAGGATAGAGAAAGTAGGGGGGAACAGAAAAGGGGTTACTGTAAGTTGCCTCAGACACCTGTGTTTCAGTGAGGAAAAGAAGATGAGGCTTAGTGGAGGAGAGGTGGTGTACTACAGAGTGAATATTAGATCGAAGACCGCGAATGTTGCAGAAGTTGATGGAGAAAAATGTGAGGGGGGTGGCAAGACACTTAGCTTTGATACCAGAAGAGCAGTCCAACCTGGGAACATTTATGGTCCCCTCCCCAGAGGGGGACTCCGAGGCTGGTGTAGGAGTCGCCATATTCAGTAAGAATTTTGAGTGAAGGATGTGTGTGTAATTCGGTGCATGTAGTTTTGTGTGGAGGAAGAGGTTGTCTTTAGAGGGTAGGCGGTGACTACACCCTTGTCTTATGAGACACAAAGGGAAACGTTAAATGAAGTCGCAACTGGTTTTGATGATAAGTTCACAGCACCCCCTGTTCCAGTGTTTTAGACCTCCCTGGGAGTAATTATCGTTTCGGCATGTATCCACTGCCTCCTCCATACAATACCTTAGTATTGTATTATTACTACTGCTAACTATTGTTGTGTGTATAGTTGACGGCACGAGGGGGTTTGGTTCTTATAATGAGACAAGGGAATGAGAGGAATGATTGTTTGCTGGGTAACTGTTGTCATTGTGGTAGTTGGCGTCGAGGTGTACTCACGGGCGCCGCTGGTTGGGGCAGGCAATGTGGAGAACACGCTGCAGGGAGACGTTCATGTTGGTTGTACGTGTACCCTGTTGTTGTACTTTCCCCTGTCTCAACCATGCTGCAGAAGTGGGCTTTTATTAATCCAGTACTACGACATTTAGGAAATTAATCTCTTTTCATGTTGCTTATCATCAATTTCCATTCAACATTTCTATTATCAAAATACCCCACAACACATACCTCACTGTACCTGGCTGCTCTATATATTTCCTGCCATAGTAGAGTTGATTTTATATGTAGCATTCGGTAGACTATACACTAAACCAATTAATTATGTTGTTGATCCTTCCTTTATATCTACCCACAATGATTCTGTTTTCCTATCTATCTTAATTTTACTGTTTATGGAATATCGCCACCTTACGTACAGCGCTACCCCTCCTGTTTTCTTACTTTCCTTGTACATATGATATAGTGTGTAACCATCAATATTAACCTTGGGACTAAATACTTTTCCTGGTATGTCTAGGAAGTTTTTGTTAATTAATGTTGTACAAGTTTTCACCACCCTTTTCCCCCCAAGAAATTCTATCTGATTTAAAACACTTCTTCAGTTTGTCGTTTTAAAAGTCTGATCTCTCCCCTCACTAATGAAAAAAGCGATGAAGTGTATTTATTTCCCACTGAATTGCTCCAGCCAAGACTCGAGCAACTTGGCGGGACACATGCATCCCATTCCAGGCAAACAATTTGTTCTTGCCATAATCATATATAAAGCCTGTCGAAACCTCCTATACAGCTCCTCACTCCTGACCTTACCAAGGTCATTCCCTCCTGCACTAAGAATAACAATGAGTTTGGTCCCATCATCACCCAAGCATATGCTGAGCGTTATAGCTCCCTTATCTATTCCTACTCCTGCCAAACACACTCTCGCCCTATGGTTCCCATCTCAGGCACAAAACGCACTATCTATATGCCAAACGTGACTGTCTCCAAGTACAAGCACTTTACCTTGGGGCAGGGAATCTGTGTCTGCCCCCTACTTCCTCTCCTTGTCTGTTCCCTCCACGTTCATTTCCTCCTCCTCCTCCTCCTCTAAAAAAAAAAAAAAAACTGAAGGGGTTCTTCATCTCCACGATGCGCTGTGTCGTAAGGAGGACCTTCCTCCCCTTGGCACCCCTGGATATCACTAACCACTCCTCCTGCCCCAGCGTCGCCTCACTTGGTAAGGTGCCGGTGAGGCCTGACATTCCATCAGACACTGAGATCTTACAACAAAACTCAGCCTGCAAGTCTAAGATTCTCCCTCAAAACTCATTTTGGAACTAGGAGACCCCTAAATGGAATTACGTATCCACCTCCGAAACTTTCGTAACGAATGACTCGAGCATTTGAGAACTATCACACCCAGACCAAACCGCCATGAAAGCCGATATTTCTACATAAGGAAACTCTAGCATTATGTCATTCGCCACTAACACGGACAGAACTGTTCATGAGGAACTCCAGTCCCTTCACCACCCAAATAACATAGAATATGGGTTTTGCACTCCTACTTAATCATGGCTACAAATGAAAGCAATTAAATATATCTTGTGACCTTTCCCAATTCAAGTACTGTCCAAAGGGCTATTTATGAAAATCGGCGGCCACCAGATGTCACTGGCCGGTAAGAGATAGCTGAGCCAAGCAAGATATTAACTATCGCGATTTTTCTGTACTTAACCAAGCAATTGTGTGGCATCGTATCATTATGTACAAGTGAAGTAATATAATAGCATTTTAGTAGTACACTGGAAATCGTTTACCGTGATGTATCTGGAGAAACCAGGGCCAGAATGTTTAACATCTGGCAATTCCATTTCACATTGTTCTTACGATTATGAATGTAAGATTAAACTAATATTGTGTTGTTCACCCGTTTAGCATAATCAGTGTGCACTCTTCAGCTAGAAAAGTACTCATTTGGAGTGTATCAGTCTCTGTTTTGACGAATATCAAAGTGACTTAAGATTCAGGAGATTGTCCCTCATCCAAGACCAGCAGCAAGGTGTGTTTAAAAGTTGACGTGTTTCAAGCTGGAGGGCGGGGGAGCTCTGGGAACGCAGGAACACACGGGGTGTGTGGAAGTGGGGATACTGAAACATGATCTGTGGGAATGACAGCAGACAGCGCCGTGATGAGGTCCTCCTCGGATGAAATCATGACAAATATGAGTCATAACTGATCTCAGATGACTGACGGTCTCTGAGCTCGGATGTCCGCTGTTGAACTATTCAATATTATTAACATTAAATATCCGTCAAAAGAGAAGTTGACACTTAAAACTTATGTTTATTTTTCATACTCTAATGTGAATCAAATATCTAGAGAGGCCTTGGATATTTATTCTTTATAAACGCCAAAAAGGCGAGATGAGAGAGTGCCAGTTTGTCGACTTTGGTTTCATATCTCAGGAAAATACATTAAGGAGAGAAATGTTCTCTCTCATGCTATGCTTTTCTTGCGAAGCTTTTTCATTAACCAACTCGTGCATGAAGTAACTGCTTTTATAACCGTAGGTAAATCACGGTAAGGATGAAGTCATTTTTGGTTCGGTTATCGCTTAACTTGTAGAGCCATCTGGTGGCTGAGGTTCATAAATAGCCCATTACAAAGATTTTCCGGGGAGCGCTTAACAATAAAGAGGCTCACAACGTTATTCTGAGTAATCAAATGCAGAGACATAGTAACACTTTCCGTAAATGTATTTATATTTTCCATACAACAATGAATAGCATTGTGATAAATTAATCAAAAAAGAAAAATCACCAGCTCGTAATTGCTATTAAATTTCTTCCTGCCCTGTTCTAGTGAAGTTAAAATTTAAATTTTCAGTCAGTTACCTTCCTGTGACAGCTGTCTTTCCAAGTGACTAATCTCTAATGATATGATCTCCTACCAAAATTTATCTCGTATAACATTAAGAAGTACCTTGGACCAGACAGCCACAGGGTTCCCTTATTTCATCGGTGTAATCTTATACTGTTGTTTACATTAAACACAATGACAATGTTAGAGAGGTTATGAGGGTTCCAGGGGAAGACTGTTGGGATGGATTATGCATTCCTAAGTACTATATACTCGATTGTCACGACCGCATGCTGTAATTAGAACGAGGCTTACAGTACGTTCATGTGCGCCCGCGCTGTTGTGTGTGTGTATGTGTGTGTGTGTGTGTGTGTGTGTGTGTGTGTGTGTGTGTGTGTGTGTGTGTGTGTGTGTAATAATAATAATAATAATAATAATAATAATAATAATAATAATAATAGTAATAATAACAATAATAATAATAATAATAATAATAATAATAATAATAATAATAATAATAATAATAATAATAATAAGCGGTTTATTGGTAGGGCAGTCCAGGGACTGAGATTTGTACAGGGGGATGGAAAATGGTCTTATCCTAGAAGTAAAAACTATCTAAATCTACGATTTATCTAACTATGGTCTACTGTACAGTGCTTATGCCCCGGATGATGGTGGGGATGGCACTTCGTCCATATCTGTCCGTGCGTGGGGCTTTCAAGGGCACGAGTTTGTTCGTGTGCCTCGTTGTTTGTCTGGGAGGCCACAGACTGCTGTTGGCCTGTTTGAGATGGTGAATTTTATCTGAGTAATACCTTTTTTTTTTTTTTTTGGCTGACTTTATCTCCTTGGTTACCCTGTTCCTGACTCCTCTGTAAAGGACAGGATCTGTGTAATCCAGCCTGTTCCTCTGACGGAGG
The DNA here is from genome assembly GCA_020233015.1 of Callinectes sapidus. Taxonomy (NCBI): domain Eukaryota; kingdom Metazoa; phylum Arthropoda; class Malacostraca; order Decapoda; family Portunidae; genus Callinectes; species Callinectes sapidus. Next base: position 540,071 of record CM035202.1, on the reverse strand, counting down.
AGGCGTCATTCAGGGGGAGTCGTTGGGGTGCACTGCAACGCTCCTGACGGGGAAGTAGCGGTGGTATGCCTGCATGGTGGTATTGACATAATTCGCCCAATTGGTTTTCACGTCCTCGGCTTCTGTCACCACTGTCCATGGAGGGTGGGTGATCCATTGCCCGAAATCCCTCAGGGCTGAGTCAGGAATTGACCGGTAGGATCGGGTAGCAGCTGATACCGGTATCGAGGTGGTAGATTTGGGCCTCCAGAGGACGGTGAGGTGATTGCTGCGCCCTATGGGTGGGAGGGGCTGAGGTGCCTGGTACTGTTGGCTAAGGTCTGACAAGATAAGATTGAGTGTTGTCTGGTCGTGCGTAGGGAAACCCACGACTAGGGTGAGGTGCAGATGGTGTTCGATGTCGCTGATATCCAGGCGGTTAAAATCACCACAGATAACTAGATTTGCCCCCTGGTATCTCACCCTGAGAGCGTCGGCAGTGCTTATCAGGTGTTCTGTTAGTAGTTGTACTGTGGCCGCGCGTGGAGGGTGATAAACGACACAGACGATGATGGAAGCTGTGTTGCGGGTGTGGGAAGGGGGGCTCACTCTCAGCCACAGTGCTTCCACGCCATCAGGCACATCAACACTGAGTAGTGAGGGACACTGCGGCAGAACAGAGTAACTCCTCCCCCCCTCTGCGCCCCTTCCTAAGGTGGTGGAGCAACTGGTAGTCATCAATCCTACACACCTCAGGAACAATCTGCCACGCCTCCGTGATGGTCACAATGTCCGCACTCGCTGCACGCACTGCCACTGTCAGTTCATCAACTTTGTTTGATAGTGATGTTACGTTTGATAGGAGGGAGAGGAGGTTGTACCAAACACGTAGCACTTCTATGTAACTAGAAATCCTCGCCTCTTACTTTCTGCTTCCTCCTGTTGGCGGCAGTGTGGACTGGAATAGAGCTCACAGAGCTCCATCATCCCCTTGAACCACGGCTGTGAAACAGATTCAAACTCTTCAGCTGCTTAATCACAACACTGGGCGAATAACCGGACCCTCGCTTGTATCTAAGTAGTTCACTGGGTCGGTATCGCAGTGTAGGGACGCACATTGTTCACGTAATCCTGGTACAGCAGATAGACCACGCATTGTCTTAGTATAAGGGATAGGGGCTGGGAAGGGGTCAACAGGCTGACCCTGGCTCTCAGGAGCGCCTGGCAAACACGACCTTCCCTGGCGAGGTCAGGTCAGTGTGTGTGTGTGTGTGTGTGTGTGTGTGTGTGTTGATTTGTTGGTTTGTGTTTGTTGTGTGTGTGTGTGTGTGTGTGTGTGTGTGTGTGTGTGTGTGTGTGTGTGTGTGTGTGTGTGATTGATAGGAATACCTTCGTAATTCTTTGTTTTTTGTTTGTTTTTTACGTGTTTCAATTACCTGTGCTTGATTAATTAATGCATGTACCTGTGCTTATAAATGATGGAAGGACCTCGTTTCTATATTACGTTTGTGTTGCGTTTTATTTGTGTTTTGCGCGCGCGCGCGCGCGCGTGTGTGTGTGTGTGTGTGCGTGTGTGTGTGTGTGTCCATTAATGAGTGATTGATACTTAATTCAAGAGGGAGAATAAATGGAAATGACTGACGCAACATTTTTCGTTCCTTTCTCTAATGTGTTTATGTAATCAGGAACACAATGGACTGGTACTATATTGTTGTCTTTTTTTCGTTTTTTTTAATGTTTTATTTATTATTTATTTTTTTTATTCTTTATTTTTTAGACGTTCTGAAAATCTAAACATGCGAAAATGCGAAAACAGTAAAGAATGGTTGACACACACACACACACACACACACACACACACACACACACACACACACACACACACACACACACACGCACACACACACACTAACAATGCCACTTTCCCTTAAATATGAAGAGATGAACTGGCGAAATGAACCAATTAAAAACGCAAATGACAATAAACAAATAAA
>CM035202.1:510424-520592 GCA_020233015.1 Callinectes sapidus | reverse complement strand
AGAGAGAGAGGGAGAGAGAGAGAGAGAGAGAGAGAGAGAGAGAGAGAGAGAGAGAGAGAGAGAATCTTTCTCGGTTACAATTTGAAAGTCTGGTACTTGTAACAAGAACATGTACCAAATATTGAGGGAAGAAGTCAATAGAAGCAACAAATAACATATTTGACGCCTCCCATAACTGTCACGTGTTCCACATGCGTGACTGTCACGCCAGTAACACGACATCACGCGGTAGATGAGGTTGGGAAGGAGAAGCAGCTCTCTGAGCTGAACTGCAAGCTTGTACATGAGGCCCTAATAAATTTGGCTGTGTAGGTTTGAATAGGACTAAGCAGTCCTCCATTTTTCTGTAAAATTCCACCTCACATAGCATGCAAATATTGTGATATCCACTGCTTAACAGAAAACGGCTCATATCACAAAACTAAAGTTACGCACCATTTAGTGCGGGAGCCCGTAGGGGTCAGGGTAGCTGGGAAGCGAAAGAATTTCTGCTTGTTGTACCTTGCATCACAGGTCATGGAAGTGGAAGTCTGTCGGGTTCCTGGTGGTGGGTGTAGTCATGGGGCCTATGGGACGGGCCCGAAAAAATGGCCTAGGTCAGCTCTTGAACCGAAAGATTTGAAACCTATTCCAATGTGTTCATCATAACTCACTTTAACAAAAATCGATGTTGCCAGACATTTTTGGTGGTGTGGTCCCCCCCGCCAGAGTTACATAACCGGTGCACGAAAAATGGTCTAGGTCCGCTGGAAAGCGAAAGGAATGAAACTAATTGCAAAATGTTCAGCACAACCCAAGGTATCATGAATTGACCTTGCCAGAGATTTTGGTTGGTGGGGTATCCCCGCCAGACCTCCCTTCCAGACCAGTACCTCTAGCTGACCTTGGTCAGGTTGAAATTGAAAGAAATTAAACCAACTCCAAAATGTCCTCCATCATTCCTGGTATTATGTCTAGGCCTTGCCAGACATTTTGGTTGGTGGGGAACCCCTGCCAGACCCTCTTTCCCAAACTACCCCCTCTAGCTGACCTTGGTCAGGTTGAAATTGAAAGAAATGAGACCCACTCCAAAATGTCCTCCATCATTCCTGGTATTATGTCTAGGCCTTGCCAGACATTTTGGTTGGTTGGTTGGGGGACCTTTTTTATTTCACTAAAAAACCATCTGAAAGAAAGTGTAAAAAATCGGAAAAATTTTAATTTGAAATGAGACAGAATTCATTGTCTTTGCTGAAAGAGTCATGGAATTACTTTTTCTAGTCTCTTATATCTAAATGTTTGTAGATGAAACTTATAGCAGCGTCGACGATGAAATGCATATTTAGTGCACCAGCCGATCACGTCATCGTCGGTTGCACGCAACAGCCAATGACAGACCTGCGTATAATTGTTGGGTATTAACCACGTGTGTCTACGCCTGGTGGTGAATATGTGGCATTGTGTTTTTTTTTTTTTATATTCGGCTGCACTGTCCTATATTATTTTGTTTCAGAATCCGGAAAAAAATGGACCAAAACTCCTTGGCACAACTGGATCCAGTTTCACAAGTTGATCGAACAAAGGAAGGAGAACATAGTTCGCTCTCTCCTCCTGATCCTGAGGTATTCTCTTCAAATATCTACATATATTAACTGATATATTACATAATTAGCCTTCCCTGTCATTTTTTAGTGGTCCAGCTGATCTTGTTAAGTAGTGTTATACATGTATTGATGTGCATTTTACCGGAGGCATACTCTATTTTTTCTCACATACTATATATCTTAATTTTCAGGACAATGAGAGGGTGTCCCCTGTGTCCAAATGTTTCATCTGTGAAAAATCAACGGAAGATGACAGCAAACTGAAGAATCTTCAGAAAACGTTATCAACAGTGAAAAATGCGTTAGTTTTTCGATCAAAACTGACGAATGATAAATACGAAAGAGTCATTTTGAAGATTCTGAATACTGATATTGAGGGAGACTTCTACCACCCGGTTTGTTACCGGCAATACACGGCTGTAAAAATACCAAAAGATTATAGGGATCGGAAAGCTGAAAGAGAAGAAGCCCAAATTCGAGACAAGATCACACAGCTCCTTGTCACAGACTGACAAGCAGGGTATTCTAAAAGGAAAGTGTGTTTTCAGTGGAAAGGCGAGGAAAAAGAAGAAAGGAAAAGAAGAATCTCTGTTCGCCATAGCAACAAAAGAGGGTTGTGATACACTAGTGCAGCGTGCACATCTATCCAAAAACAGCCACTTTAAAAGTTTAATTTTGGGTGGTGTAGATCTCATTGCAAAAGAGGCTGAATACCATGGATCATGCAGAGTTCAGTTCATGCACGAGACGGAAAAACATGATCATAACACTGCAACTCCACTTGCTCTCCAGAAGACTGCCTTTGCTTCACTGTGCACATTCGTAAGAATGGAATTAATTCATGACGGAAAGATCTTCCTCATGTCTTCATTGCTGGAACTGTACAAGTCGGAGTACTCTGGAAACGGAGGTGATTCCCAAGATGTTGAACCATACAGCTCCCAGAATTTGACCAGAAAGCTTGAAAGTAAATTTGGGAAAGAAATTCGAATAGCTCTTGCCGACTCACGACGGGGAAACTATGTCTGTAAAGCTTCACTTACAGATGAGCAGGCAATAGCAACCCTGCATGTTGACGCCAAAGAATACAAGGAAAATTAAAAGATCAGATATGCCGCCCTCCACCTTCGTTCTCAGATAATGAAGTTGCCAAAGTCGAAGACCCCTGATCCTGCCACTGTCCAGAATCTCAAAGAAACAGCTCCAGAGATACCTCAGCAATTGGCCTTATTTTTTAGGACGCTGCTCGGCGGCCTGACACAAACTTCTCAGGGCCCATTAGAGAGGAAGGTGACATCGATGTCATCTGATGCTATTTTCAATGCTTCACACGGAACAGTGAAGCCATGGAAGCATACGGCCATGGGACTGGGATTGGCATCACTGACTGGATCAAAGTTGTCCTTGCAGATTCTGAACAGAGCTGGACACAGTATCAGTTACAGTGATACTAAAGGACTAGAGACTGAATTTCCATATTCAGTTTCATCTGAAGGTTATGATGCTCCTGATGGTATTCGTCTCCTCCCCAATCGATCTACTGCCAGCGTTTGGGACAATAACGATGCAAATATTGACACCGTGGATGACAAAGGAACATTGCACAATACCGTTGGGCACACATACCAAAAGAATTTGCCTGAGGACAAAGGATGTACTGCTAGTACTGCCATCGAATATCGAAAAGAAAGAAACAGAAGGTCATTTGTTGGAAGCCAGAGGGAGATTGTTCCCTTTAGAAAGCCACTGAAAACTGCCAAGTTCATTAGCACAACAGCAACAACTTCCACTACCACTGAAGGAATGGCCAAAGAACAGCCAAGTCTTCAACTTAAACAACTAGATTTATATTGGTTTTGGGAAATCCGAAAAGGCAAAACACCATTACATGCTGGGTTTATCAGCAAGTTCATCACAGATCCTCTTCCCATCCAAAGGATCTGTTACATGGATCCGATTCCAATGTCACCCACTGACAACGCAGTAGTCAGGGAAACGATGTGTATTGCCGGTAACAAACCGGGTGGTAAAGATCTCCCTCAATACCAGTATTCAGAATCTTCAAAGTGACTCTTTCGTATTTATCATTCGTCAGTTTTGATCGAAGAACTGCCGCATTTTTCACTGTTGATAACGTTTTCTGAAGATTCTTCAGTTTGCTGTCATCTTCCGTTGATTTTTCACAGATGAAACATTTGGACACAGGGGACACCCTCTCATTGTCCTGAAAATTAAGATATATAGTATGTGAGAAAAAATACAATATGCCTCCGGTAAAATGCACATCAATACATGTATAACACTACGTAACAAGATCAGCTGGACCACTAAAAATGACAGGGAAGGCTAATTATGTAATATATCAGTTAATATATGTAGATATTTGAAGAGAATACCTCAGGATCAGGAGGAGAGAGCGAACTATGTTCTCCTTCCTTTGTTCGATCAACTTGTGAAACTGGATCCAGTTGTGCCAAGGAGTTTTGATCCATTTTTTTCCGGATTCTGAAACAAAATAATATAGGACAGTGCAGCCGAATATAAAAAAAACACAATGCCACATGTTCACCACCAGGCGTAGACACACGTGGTTAATACCCAACAATTAAACGCAGGTCTGTCATTGGCAGTTGCGTGCAGCCGACGATGACATGATCGGCTGGTACACTAAATATGCATTTCATCGTCGAGGCTGCTACAAGTTTCATCTACAAACATTTAGATATAAGAGACTAGAAAAAGTAACTCCATGACTCTTTCAGCAAAGACAATGAATTCTGAATAATTTCAAATTAAAATTTTTCCGATTTTTTACACTTTTTTTCAGATGTTTTTTTAGTGAAATAAAAAAGGTCCTCCAACCAACCAACCAAAATGTCTGGCAAGGCCTAGACATAATACCAGGAATGATGGAGGACGTTTTGGAGTTGGTCTCATTTCTTTCAATTTCAACCTGACCAAGGCCAGCTAGAGGGCGTAGTTTTGGAGGGGGGTCTGGCGGGGGTACCCCAATAACCAAAAGGTCTGGCAAGGCCTAGACATAATACCAGGAATGATAGAGGACATTTTGGAGTGGGTCTCATTTCTTTCAATTTCAACCTGACCAAGGTCAGCTAGAGGGGGTAGTTTGGGAGAGGGGGTCTGGCAGGGGTTCCCCACCAACCAAAATGTCTGGCAAGGCCTAGACATAATACCAGGAATGATGGAGGACATTTTGGAGTTGGTTTAATTTCTATCAATTTCAAGCTGACCAAGGTCAGCTAGAGGTACTGGTCTGGGAGGGGGGTCTGACGGGGGTACCCCACCAACCAAAATATCTGGCAAGGTCAATTCATGATACCCTGGGTTGTGCTGAACATTTTGCAAATAGTTTCATTCCTTTCGCTTTCCAGCTGACCTAGACCATTTTTCGTGCACCGGTTATGTAACTCTGGCGGGGGGGACCACACCACCAAAAATGTCTGGCAACATCAATTTTTGTTAAAGTGAGTTATGATGAACACATTGGAATAGGTTTCAAATCTTTCGGTTCAAGAGCTGACCTAGGCCATTTTTTCGGGCCCGTCCCATAGGCCCCATGACCACACCCACCACCAGGAACCCGGCAGACTTCCACTTCCATGACCTGTGATGTGTGTGTAGCAAGGTACAACAAGCAGAAATTCTTTCGCTTCCCAGCTACCCTGACCCCTACGGGCTCCCGGACTATTTCGAGCGAACTTCCTGCGTCATTTAAAAAAAATTTTTTTTTGGTGATTTCAGATAATAAGGTATCATTGGAAAGAAGAAACAAAGGATTTATTTTCTGGGAGAGACATTTAGAAAAAAATGTGTGTATTTCAGATTTTTTTTTTTTTCCCTGAAAAAAAGACGCAAGTTTGTCATCGATCTTTCTTTTATTTTTTTCATAAATGAATTTTGATATTCAAAATATCTTGACCAGGAAAAAAAGCGGCATAGAATTAGAACATGTGTACTTATTTTTAAAGTAGTAGATTGAAAATCATTTGAGAAATTTCGAAGAATGCCGATGCCATTTTTTTACGATTTTCAGTGATTATATTTTTTTCTCTGAAACTATTTATTGTATTTCAATAAAACTTGAGATCCTTATAAGTGAGGTACAAAAACATAAACACGCCAATTTTCATGAGAATCTGATAAAAACATATGTCACCTCTAAGAGTAAGATGGGTCATTTATCCCTAGTACACAGCGCGCCGGGGACGCAGGCAAGGTGCCGGTTACCTTCCAAGGCGAGCGGTCCCCGCAACACAGAATCTATACCTTAATTACCAGGAAAACAAAACAAAACCCTGTATGGAGTATTTTCGACTTGAAATTACTTACACTGTACTATCAAATCCCAAAGTATGCACCTCAACTCACGGGATACCGTATATATATATATATATATATATATATATATATATATATATATATATATATATATATATATATATATATATATATATATATATACTTTTATATATATACTTTTTATATATATATACTTTTTTTCTTTTTTTTCTTTTTTTTTTTTCTTTTTTTTTTAGGGGAGGTGGCAACCATGGTTTTTCCCATGTGGATACCGGTGTTTCTGCCCAGGTCCCGCATTAAAAAAGAAAGTAGAATGTAAGGAAGTTCATATCTTCTGAAGGTTGTTGCATCCTACACTCAGCTCATCCTCTCCCTCTTCAGTGGACATGGGGTCACGATCAATATCAAGTAATCCTCCTAGCCATGACGATGTCATATTCGCTTGCGAATCACAAGCACCGACACAGAACGGTTAACCAATCACAAACCCTCCCGTTTTTCTGCTCTTTAAACTCCACCCTTTTCTTTCTTTTCTTTTGGTTTATTTTGCTTGACGTCTCTGTGTTGATCGTCACGTCTACTTCTTTCTTCTTTTACTTAAAGGTTTTATCAGTTCCGAACAATTTTAGTCATGGTAGAGGCTGAAAACATACACAAGGGCATGATTATTAGAAAGGTAATGTGTGTCTAAATAAATTTGTGATATTCTATTTGATTTGATGTCGGCAAATTTCCGCAGGGCAAACCACTCATTTCTGAGTTCCCTCTTCCCCCACAAATTTATGGGACCTAGGGAAAACTGTTTTAGTGATGAAGAAGCATCATAATGATGTATCTGCAGCAGAAATCAGGTCCAAAATCAAGTGAAAGAAATAAAAACATCAGACTTAAATATTAGATGCACTACCCGTGCTCACTTGTGGGGCCCCTGGGAATGACGTTAGGCTAAGCTAGAATCTCCGCAGCAGGCTACATACCATCTCGCTTTTATGGAATGATATTTTGGTAGTCATATTGTCTCAAATTATGTATATCATCTTGGCAAACATTAGTTATACCGAATTTCACGATCATCTGACTGAGTTACTCTACCTCTCCCGGCGGCGTAAATCTACAACCGCGAGTCACATCCTTTGGAAGGTGTTGAAAGCTTTCTGAATGCCATGTGGGAGATATACAATCTTTCAAGTGTGTGAAATGCTTTCTGAATCTGGGCCCGGGGCTGACAAACCTGCTTGGGGTGGAGGTTGCAACCCCTCCCTGTAAAAAGTCTTCATACCCGCCACCAGAGCTAGAGATTGAGGTCGTGGTCGAGGCTCTAAGCTCTAAACATGACCCCGATCAGATTTTGCTAGGGGGGCCGACCGTCCAGAACCCTCGGGTGCCAAGACCTTAGAGAGGCCTGCCTACCCATATGAAGGATGCAGGGAAAGCCTATGGATCCCTGCGTCCTGAGTAGGACGGGGGAATTCCTTCACTTTATTTCCAATATTTTGGATACTGATGGGGTTGCAAACGTAGCGCCTGCCTGTCGGACCATTCATAGGGTTCTATATGTTGGTTCCTGGAACGTCCTGAGCCTCTCAGAAAAACACTGATTGCCTCATCAATCGGATGAATTCGGTAGGCTAAGAGTGATATGGTAGGATTCTCTGAGACAAGGAGGCCGGGCAGTGGCAAGACCAGTTGTAAAAATTTTACTTATTACTGATCAGGCATGAGCAATGGTCACCATATCACGGGGTTTGTCATAGGTATCTCCAGCAGACTGCAGCTGTCCGTTTTAGGGTTACTCTTGTTCATATGATGTGATTAAAGCTGATGCATACATAGTCTAGGGTTCATGACTGTTGATACAGTATACACTCCTAATAAGATGTGTGAAACTAAAGAGAAAGAGAACAACAGTTCTTTCCTTTTGAATCTTGAAAGATACAGGACTGTGACTGTGACTGTGAGTACTGTGAAGTGTTGAGAGTGTCCACCTTCTTTCCTTTGAATATGGGAATGAGGCAGGAATACGTGCTTGCTCCATCACTTTTCAACACTTTCATGGACTAGGTACTAGACAGATTCATTGTTGAGCATCTGTCCGCAATATTGAGAGAACAGATCTTGTCTTTACCTTTGATGCAGTAATCTTTGCTTATTCACTGAATGTTCCGGTAATGGCTCTAGAGGCAATGCACAGGGGGGTAAAACCCTAGGCACTTAAGGTTTCCTGGCCCAAAACAAAGATCATGTGTTTAGAAGTTTATTGTATCAAGCAGTACAATCTGTTTATGCATTTGGCAAGGACATTAAAGTCTTACAAAACATTACACATTTTGGTAATGTAGTGCTTACCGGTTGAGCATTGGAGTTTTGCGACGGACTGGCCTGGCCTATGACGTTATGATCTGGCTCAACACGAGTATTCGGCGTTGTCAGTATCTGTGCAGACGGACAAAGATTCCAATTTTCAAGTCGGTGGTGATTCCGGTCTTACTCTATAGATGTGAGACATGGACACTGAACACTAATCTGAAGAGGCAAGTTAATGTCTTTCGTGTTAGATGGCGTCGCAAGATCATGGGATAACAACTGGTATGACTTTCAGTGAAATCAGCGATTGCTCCGTGAGACTGATTCGAGGCCAATTACCAGCATAGTCCGTCAATGCCAAGTACGGCTAGATAGGAATATGGCAAGCTACTGAGAAGCCGATCCTGCTTATCATGTGGTCTCTTAAAGGGAAAGCAAGCATGGAGGAGGCCAAAGGAGTTCCCACAAAACCCATAGCTGTGGCAAGTCGATGGCTATTGCTGGAAGTTTTTTGGTATGGGATACAAGCCTGCATACAGACTTCCGATGCCTGACCCCCGGAAGTGGCTCCTTAGGGTAGGTGAGGCGACACCTCCACGCATATACTCTCCAACGCCAGGACACGAACTGGAGACAGGCACTCTAACTAGGGCTTCGTTTGGCAGTCACCCTACGCTTCATGGCGACAGGCAAGGCCTACAAGAGTATGGCCCTCAACTTCCGCACTGGCGCCAACAGCATCTCTGAGGTGGTTCCTGACACGTGCGACGCCATTATCCAAGGGTTCATAAGAGAGGTAATTGTGTGCCCATCAACCCCGCAAGAGTGGAAGGAGGTGGCAGCAGGATTTGGCAGCTCGTGGAACTTCCATAACACCCTGGGTGCCATCGATGGAAAACATGTGGCCATACAACCCCTCTGCCAATACCGGATCGTACTATTTCAAATATAAAAAAGGGCTACCACTCTTATGTGCTCCTTGCGATGGTGGACGCATGGGGTAAATTCATGTAAATAGATGTCGGAGCAAACGGGTCCTGTTCCGACGCTAGTATTTTCCAAGTCACCCACCTGCGTGCCGGCAGCACGAGTACGCTCGTGGTTAACGTACCGCACTTGTGTGATTCATACAACGGTCGGTCTATCATCGTGGTATTCGTGGTGTATTCGGTGTGTTATTGTGTGACGGTAGTGGAATTCGTTATGAGTAACACGTGGCACCATCACGATATATCGTCCTTATCGTATTTTACTCGGTTGGAGTTTGTGTGATTCGAGTGACCATCGTCACGATTGTCACGAATTGGGATGATGGTGGCACGATATATCGTCTGTTGTTTGTGTGCTTGTCGGTCTAATGTCGTCCTCAAGGGACACTTATCGTTCTAAGTTTGGACAATTATCGTCAATATCGGACTGCTGGGACGATACATCAACCTGCTATCGTGGTATTATCGTGCTATGTTCGGTTTGTTATCTTGTGATGATCGTACCATATTCGTGTGATTCGTGATGATCTTTGATTGGACGAATTCAACGATAACGCCACGAATCACATGAATGCAACACGAATGTCACACGAATATATAACGATAACCACACGACCGTTTTGTAACGCTTTTTTTCCAGGAATTTTCTTGGAAAAATAGTGCACCCCTTATTTTTCACGATATATCGTGGAACTTGGCCCAGATAATCGCGCGACAGTAGATTGATCACTCACGATAGGAGATTTTTCAGTGACTATGTTACCCGAATGTCCAAAATTTGAATTTTTTTTTGCAAGTCATCCTCACTCGTGGTATTATCGTCATTTATCGTGCTGTGTGGGACGCAGGCTTTAAAGCAGCCACGCTTCTGGAGAGAGAGAGAGAGAGAGAGAGAGAGAGAGAGAGAGAGAGAGAGAGAGAGAGAGAGAGAGAGAGAGAGAGAGAGAGAGAGAGAGAGAGAGAAGAAGAGAG
>CM035202.1:469576-497883 GCA_020233015.1 Callinectes sapidus | reverse complement strand
GGGTCACTGGAGGTTCTGGTAATGGCTCTAGAGGTACTGCACGAGGAGGTGAAGCCCTTGGGACTTAAGGTTTCCTGGGCCAAGACCAAGGTCCAGGTGTTTGGAGGCGTGCTGGATGAAACAGTACAGTCTGTCCATGCGTGTGGCGCATGAGATCTTGAAAAGTTTCACATACCTTGGTAGTGTAGTACATAACGATGGTGGGTCGAGCCAAGAAGTCACACGGCTGATTGGCCGGGCCCACGGCGTTATGGATTCGCTCAACACGAGTATTTGGCGTTGTCGATACATGTGCAGACGGACAAAGATTCGGATCTTCAAGTCGCTGGTGATCCCTGTCTTACTCTATGGATGTGAGACATGGACGCTGAACACCGACCTGAAGAGGCGAATTGATGTCTTTGGTACTAGATGCCTTCGCAGGATCATGGAATACCGCTGGTATGACTTTGTGTCAAATCAGCGATTGTTCCACGAGACCGATTCGAGGCCTATTACTAGCATAGTCCGTCAGCGCCAACTACGGCTATATGGGCATGTGGCGCGATACGCGGAAGCTGACCCTGCTTATCGGGTTGTTTCCGTAAGGGACAACCCAACCTGGAGGAGGCCTAGGGGACGCCCACAGAACTCTTGGCTACGGCAAGTCGATGCCTCCTGCTGGGAGTTACTCGGTATAGGAAGGGAGCCTGCATGGGGACTCGCGAGGCGTGACCGCCAGGAGTGGTGCCGTAGGGTAGGCGAGGCAACGCGCCCCCCGGCGTATGCCCCCATGATTGATTGATTGATTATCCTTTAGGACTTATGAAAAAGCTGAGAAATAAAGCAATGGACATTTTCGGGGGCAATAAAGAAAGAAAGACAGTGGATGGGGAATATCTAGTCGTCCCATACGCGAAAGAGGAAGAAGCCATCACGAGTTGTTTTGTCTAATGCAGGCATGCGCATAGCGTATGCCTCGGGACAAAAGTTACATAACTTAGTACATACGAAGACGAGTGATGACACGAGGCAACAAAGTGTGGTGTACTCGATCCTTGGGGTGGCTGTTCTGCTGTATACTCTGACGAAACAGTGAGGGAGATGGAGAGGAGATTGAAGGAGCATAGAAGCGACCTGCGACACCACAGATCCACCAATTCCCTTGTGTCACATGCAGAGGAGCATGAACATTTGCCGCGTTGGGATAACGCGTCGGCCCTGCACACGAAATTTGGAAAGAGGAAGAGGAAACTGGTGGAGGCCGCAAACATTGCTACCTTCGTGGTCACCAACCATAGAGAGGGCTTCGTAAGCCTAACCCGTCCGGCAGCCCAATTCACGCTGAGGGACCAATCACTGAGCTCCCTCGGCAGACGTCCGCACAGGTGATCCACAAGGAGAAAATATAAGCTGTTGTTCTTTCCATCCTGGAATTTCTCATTCTTATAAATAGCCACGGACTTAAGATACCCTTTTATCTGGTATAGCAGCAAAATTACAGTAACGAACAAAACGACGGAGTAGCTAATGCGGTTAGGTGTCATCTTAACCACAGAGTCGAGGATGATTTTTTTTTTATCTGAGACTCTCACTATAGAGACAGACACACAGGACGGACCTCACCCTGACCCCCCAGTTATCCTGTTACGAATGCACGACACACCTACCTGGGGTATACCACCACCAACCAGTTAGGGAGAGACATTGTAGAGTATTTACGACGGCAAACTGTCCGCCACATTGGCCCTCACTTCCCTATCTTTTTCGTCTTCGCCTTCGTCTGATATTGCTCTGATTAACAGGGACAACTTTCCCACTGCTCTTTTTCTCTGACGACTAGTGACCATGTACCAGTTATCCTTGACATCTCCACTTCCCCTCTCCTAGTTCCATCTCTCTCAACCTTCTCTTTCATCAGAAAAGACTGGCACGCCTTCAAAAGTGACGCCTCCCTTCAGATGACAAATCTCCCTGATGGCACCTACGGTTCCCTGGACGAAATTGACACAACACTCGAGATCTGAATGACTATGTCCTGTAAAGACCACCGCTGACCGACATATACTACAGACAACGTTTATACTTAGGTCGGCTCCAAGGCCTTTCCGAACCACGCAGCTGCTCAGCACTGAGAGGATGGACTAGAGACGACCTCAGGCGGTACAACCAGCTAGAGGCCGCACTACAAGACTCACGACAGGCTGAGGCCAGAGAACACTGGGGGAGGAGGTCGACTAGCCTAGCAGCGAACTGCCGTGAACCCAGGAATTTTTGGCAAGAGGTTAAGTGTCCCTCGGGATGACGGGACCACACAGGCAACAAGCTGTACACCAACAACGACAAGGTACGTTTTTTTTTTATTAACATCTGGGACCACGTGTACAGTGAAGACTATGACAACAAATTTGACGACAACAACCAGGTTTTGGATTACATAGCTACTGCCATGCACAGGACCTACCCACATGACAACGCTGACCCTACCCGTCTTATTGGCTCTTCTCCTCTGGACTGTCTTATTTCCTCCTATAAAATGCGGCAGATCGACCTGCCCAGGAGGAAGCAGGATAGATAGAACTATAATTTCATATCTTCCAGATTCCGCTATTTCCAGACTACGGGCTATTCTGAATGTATTACTCTTTGCTGGATACTTCCCTGACGGATGATATCCAAGGCCGGCAAGCCCCCCACTTGACCGGATAGCTACCGTCCTTCTCCCTTCTCGGGGTCCCTGGGAAGATACTAGAATGGGTTATAAACTTCCGGCTGCTCACTTATCTGGAGACTGGCAACCACCTGCATCCTGCACAGTACGGGTTTCGGAGAGGTAGAGGCACAGTACATGCATCGCACTCGCACTGGCCACCGAGACCATGGCCACAAAATACCTCACCTGGGCTTGCCTGCCCCAATGGAACACCTGCTCTGTGACTTCCTATTAGACATGACAGCCAAGGTAAGAGTTGGGGGTCATGGAGTACCGCAAGGCAGTGCATTGTCCCCTTACCCTCTACAGCATTTATACTAGAGACTGCCCTGCTTCAGACCCTGGCATCAATGTACTATATGCAGATGATGTCTCCCAGGTAGTTTTCCACCCAGATCGCTCAAGCTGTATGACGAACGCCCAGACCGGCTGAGAGATCGCCCGCATCAAAACCTTCTAGAAGGAGTGGAAGATCAGGATCAATGTGGTCAAGTTCTCTGTGATCCCGCTTGCCACCAGGACTCCTGCCCGGCTGCTCGTTGAGGGAGACGACGTGGGCTTCAGCATGAGGGGCTCTCTTCTGGGGCTCTCGGTGTCCTGGAGGGGATACACTAGCCATGTATTCCAGCGGGTGTCAAAAGCAAAAGCAGCTCTGATCTTAAAACTCCATCTCATAAAAGCTCTACCTCTGCCTATTTAAACTTAATCCCTTGTTCCCCTACATTTTCTCTCTAAGACAGCCATAGGTAGAATGCAGAAAGTCAAGAACAGAGCTCTGAGGTTCGCCTTCAGCACCAGATGGGACGATTTTACCAGCTCGGCATCACTCCACGAGGCCCTCAACGTCAGCTTCCACTATATGGCGGCCAAGGTGTGGCAATGGATGGATGACAAGGAATGGGACCAGTACCTGATGCTAAAGACCATGCATGAAGAGGCTCAACAAGGTCAACATGCATGGTTTTCTGAGACTTGCAAACAACCCCCCTGAACCTCGATACAGGTGAAAGTTTACATTCCTTTTTCTTTTTGCAATGGCCTGTATCAAACATTCCTTCCAATCCCCTACGAACTATGTACTGCCCTTTCTTTTTACCCCACAGAACTTCCAGCCTTCACCGACCCCTCTCACCACTAGCTCGAGAACGTGTCTGTCTCCTTCTGCTTGAGGTCCATGAGTCAACGAGCCACCATCCGATGGAGTTATGGCACTGAGGGATCTACCAGGACTGGTGGCACCCCCGGGCAACAACGATAGCAGCCCCTGTGCCGTTCCCTTTTGCGTGTTCTCCCCCCCTCAGCCCTGCGCCCCGAGGCCTGCGCCCTGCGCCGAGTGTGGGTACACACGGCACCCGGGGAAGCCTGCAGAGCTCTCGTAAGTAGGACTGAGCGTCTGGGGCACACTGCCGGGGAATATATCGGGACCGATGGCCCGGCCTTACTCCTTCTACGCAACGAGACCTTACATCTGCCACCATCTACACAACCTGCCGTCTCCAGAGCTGCAGGTATCACAGAAGAAGCCCCTAACCCGAATGAAGAGACTTCTGAGGGTGTCCTAATATCCGATGTGACAATGAACTTATCCAAATAATTTGTGACTTTTTACCATGTCAGCAAGGGTAGTTTTCCTCTGGAAGCTCCAGTTTCCACTCAAGGGAGCATCTATGCTGCATGGTAACATGTAAAACACGAATGTAATCCCCCCACCCCCACCTCCTCCTGTCTCCAGCAGTATGGGTGGTTTTCCGGGAACTCCGGTTTCCACCCTTTGACCCGACATACTGCCCTGTGAATTTCATCACCAGGCCGGATCACCCGGGAACTTTCTACTCCTACTGTGAACTTTGAACTTGAACTTTGTCTGTCACTCACTCTCTGAGGAAGACGTTCTGTCGAAACGTTAGAGTAAAGAGTGTGCCTGACCCAACCCAAGTTTTCCTTACCATCCTTACATTCATTTGACGTACTACTACTCAACAATAGCGGAGGTGGCAACACTGAAGCAGGAAGTGTTGCGTCTCTCAGAAAAGTTGGATAACGCGTACAAGATTATCCACCAACAACAGTTGTTTTTAGAATCACTGGATGGTCGGGATCGGTGACACAAACTCATCGTGACTGGAGTGTCTGAGGATGTTCATGAACTCAGCAATGGCGATACCGAGAAGATACGCAGAATTACGGAGGCTGCTGAATGCGGAGAGGAGGGTCGAACAGATGGAGCATGAAGCGGCTCGGTCAAAATCAAAGAGACAGCATCCTCATAAAAGCCAGGAATCTAAAGAATGTTCAAAAGCCGGCATCATCTGTGTACATCAAGAAGGATGTTCATTCAGCAGTGAGGAAAGAGACCGCGCATTTGAGAAAGAGGGAACGTGAAGAAAAGGAAAAAGCATAGAATGTTGGCGAAAACATTTTTTATGATTGTAAGAACCATGTGTTAATGAGGGAAGGGGTTATAATTGACAGATTAATGCCGCATTTTTTTCAGCAGTAAAAACCACTACGAAACTAGAGTTATGCTGTTAGAACATCGTGGGGATGAAAGATAAACTCCAAGACCCAAAGATACTTGAATTTATTCTCAATTTTGATATCGTGTGGATATTACAAGCAAAGAAATATGTTAACTCGAGCGTGCCTGGATTCATCTTCTACAAGAACGTGTCAAGAGAAGGCCAGCATCGATGTGGCATTGTGATGCTAGTGAAGAACAAGCTGGCAGAAAGCATCAGTTCCGTAGACACAGTGACATAATAGCAGATCTTGGTGGTATATTCGTGGTGGCCAAATATGAAGCTGGGAGGTGTATACATACCTGCGGAGGACTCGTCCTGTTATCAGCCCGTACACTTTGGGGTCCTTGCTCATCATGCAGCTGACTTCGACAAGTTTGTCATGATGGGAGACTTTAACTCACGAGGAGGCACGCCACGCTTCAAACACAAGAATAGCAATGTGTATAACTATAGAGACGTGTCCGACATTGTTGTTAACGAACACAGAAAAAACCCTGATGAACGTCGGCAAGAACAACGCTCTGGTCATGGCCAACCAACTCCACCATAGTGAGAGACAATTGGGAGGAGATTTTTCCTTCAAGAGACGCCATAACTGGATTTCAGAAATTGACCTATGTATAGTAAAGGATGACTATGTAGACTTATTACGCAAGCTTCATGTCAATCAAGAAATTCTAGGATCTGACCACGCTCCACTATATGCAACGCAGTCTACTGAGGCTCGGGAGGCCGCGTCACTTTACACGTTGCTCCAGAGAGCGTCATCGTTAGGGCAGCATCACTACTTCAACAAAACGGAATATAAGATGAAGAAAAGTATTTCGTATAAAGAAGTTAACTTGCACTGCTTGACCAGCACATTGCAGGCAGTGGCACCTCCCATCGTGGAAATGAGCAGCGATGGAACAGACGTGGAGGAAGTGATAATAGAGGGGTGCCGCGCCGTTACCGAGGCCGCCGCCTATCATATACACGCCAAGGAACAACAGATGCCAGCCACCATTGGAACCAGACCCATCCACGGTGGAAGCGTTTTTTTCGACACTAATGACACCGAACTAAACTGGTCCATAAAGTCCATAAACTGGAAAGGGAATATTGAAAATGACTTTCTAAATACACCAAACGATGATTAAATTAAAGAACACTTTGAACAGCTATTAGGTGCACAGAATATCCAGTATGATGATAATTTTGTTGTTCCACCGTATGTGCCTGTGTTGGATGACTCTTTTACGATCGAGGTGTTACGTCATGCAGTGGATAGTTTGGGTGTCAACAAGCGTTTCCTTGGCATTTGTCCAGATGTATCATGGGATACCGCTGGTATGACTTTGTGTCAAATCAGCGATTGTTCCACGAGACCGATTCGAGGCCTATTACTAGCATAGTCCGTCAGCGCCAACTGCGGCTATATGGGCATGTGGCACGATACCCGGAAGCCGACCCTGCTTGTCGGGTTGTTTCCGTAAGGGACAACCCAACCTGGAGGAGGCCTAGGGGACGCCCACAGAACTCTTGGCTGCGGCAAGTCGATGCCTCCTGCTGGGAGTTACTCGGTATAGGAAGGGAGCCTGCGTGGAGACTCGCGAGACGTGACCGCCAGGAGTGGCGCCGTAGGGTAGGCGAGGCAACGCGCCCCCCGGCGTATGTCCCTCCTGATTGATTGATTGATATGTTGTGGTTAATGTTTTTTCTTATCATTTTAACTTTTGATTTATAAGATGTTGTTATCCTTTGGCATGATGCTATAGTAAACTAATTGAACTATCCAAATCAGGAAGAAGGATGATATGTGGGAATTACAGAGAAATTAGTATAATGGATACACTCGCTAAGATCTACGATGTACTTTTACTAAACCGCTTAGATCGATCAATGCAAAGCTGGTGCCCAGAAAGGCAGAGGATGCTTAGAACTGATTATAGCTTTGAGATTATTGTGTGATTATGCAAAGCACAAAAAAAAAAAAACTAAAGTTGTATGTCCTTTTTATTGATTTTAGTAAGACATATGAAAGGGTCCCCCGAGGAAAGCTGGTAGAAAGATAAAAAAAGTTCTGGATGTCGTAGAGTGATGCTGATATCGATTAAAGCGATGTGCAAAAGTACAAAGAATATATTAAAATCGGTAACTATTGACGCATCCATCGGCGTCAGGGGGGCTCCGTCCAGTTGCTTACTCTTGTGATATACATTGATTATATGGTGCGAATGATCAAGAGGGCAGTAGGAAATGATGGTTTTCTAGGTGTGTTCCATGTATTATTATTGATGGATGATGCTATCATCATAGCAACCAGTTGAGAAATGTGGTTAAAGAAACTGGAAGTCGTACACAAATTTTGCTGTGAAATTAGAATGAAAATTAATGAAAACGAAACAAAGTTCTTTGTGGTTAACGGCGAGGAGTGTGAAAGGCAGTGCTTAATAAACGGTGGAGTGACTGAACTTCACTGCCCAATACATTTACCTTGGGCGTGGTTCACGGAGTCTGCCACTATGGATTCTGTAAAGACACTGCATGAAACAACCATAGAAGCAGTAATGAATAAATTATCTATATTCTGTGCCAGTGATACTACAATGCCGTTCATATATAAAAGAGCTGTGTTTGACGCTGCAGTGATTAGTGCCTTGCTTGATGTATAGTTCTGAATCATGGCTCACAAGTAAAATGAAAGTAATTGAAAAATAATACAGCAAACTGGTTCATAAAAACACCAGTATAAACCTATGCATGATCGAAGCAGACATCCCACCCGTACAGTACATCATTGATGAAAGGATATATAAATTTATCAAATCCCAAAGAGATTGGACATTGAAAAACCATTCCACTTCGTGTACAATATGTCTAGAGAAGTGAACACACACGGTCATAGAAGCTCAGAAAAGACAAGATTAGCCAGTGATGACACTAACGGCTTGCATAAAATAGCTAATTATGTAAGGCAAAAAGTAACGGGCGCAACGAAATTGATTACGTACGTAGCAGGTATGAATCCCAACATGGCAGTGGATCCCGTGTATAAGACAAGAAGTTTCGTTCCGGACTATAAGCGAGAATCATTCACGCGACTCCGCCTCATGTTTCACAACTATCGAGTGGAAGTTGGGAGATGGAGTCGCACCCTTCGTGAGCAATGCGTCTGTCAATGCGATGGCATTAAGGTACAGACCGAGAATCATGTACTTTTAGAGTGTCCTTTATCAGCACACTGCCGTGACAAGTACCAGATGTTGACATTCACTGACCTAGGCGAATTTCTTAAAGAAAATAATTATGTAACAACTGTGGTTATATGATCAATGTAGTAAATACTTATCTAAGATTATCCTGTTTGCCTTGTTCATTTATGCTATAGTATCTGTTTTCATTCCTTTTTGTAACACGTTTTAAGGCTTGCATTTCCTTAGATGTTATTTGCTTAAGCTCTTTGTGCTTTATTAAATCCTAGTTATTTAAGTTCTCAGTATTTTTTGTACTTTCGTTTGATGCTAGATACCTAAATTTTAGGTGTTATTCTTTTGTATTTTATTAGATACTGTTTGCTTAGGTTCTAAGGCTTTTGTAGTATTTTATCATAGGTTGTATGCATCAGTTTTTTTTTATGGCGTATCTTGCATTTTTATTGATTTTAGTTGCATAAGTGTTTTACCTTACTAGAGCTTATGGGGTTTCACTACTTCGTCTCAGAATAGCCCCTGTGGCCAATGTAAAATGTTTCTAGGTATTCTCGTTGATGTTTCTGTTTTATTTTTTCTGTGTTTTATCATAAATATATAAATCTAATTGCAAATTTGAGTGTGTTACAGACTGGTTAATTATCATGTAAGCCCTCTAGAAAGGTTTTCCTAATTGATATAAATTGATTTGATTTGAAAAAACTGTACAGTTATATCTACTTGAAAATCGCTATTGTATCTATTCTTTAGTCAGTAAATTACTACTACTACTACTACTGCTACTAGACTGGAGTAGCATCTCTCTCTCTCTCTCTCTCTCTCTCTCTCTCTCTCTCTCTCTCTCTCTCTCTCTCTCGCCGCTAGAGGGCCTTATAAAATAACCTCGGTGTGCGTTCTACTGCATATCTTAGAGTTTTGCAAGGTATCCAGCGAGTCTGCACCTCCTACATTGGAAAGGCATCTGACCCTGTCGTTACATTTTTGGCAGATGGGATTTCTGATGTTTGGACTTAGGCTGTAGAGTTGAAGTTAAATCACGCCAGCCTGGTAGAGGGTAGAGGTTCCCTGCATTAGTAGCTCTTCGTCTGCGCATGTGCAGTGCATCCAGTGTGACGTTGTCATGACGTCGTGCTGCGTCACTGCTCTTGTGTCCTGAACCCTGTGGTGCTTCCTCCTTGAATAAACGATAGAGTAATGTGGCCCTGCCGCTCGCTCTCTCGTCGAGGAGGACCTTGCCCTTAGTGATGATGATGAGTGGCCTCTGATATCACCAATGTCCCGATACCGAAGCTTTGTGTCCTGTCAACCAACCCCTTCAGCTAAACTCATCCTACACAATTCCTCTGACAGCAACGATGCCTCATCTCCCCCTGTCCCCAAGGCAGTTAAGAAAGGGAGGGGTCCTGTTCTCTATGACGTCGCTTCTGCTACTTCGTATGTCGCCTCTCCCTCTCTTGCGCCACGCATCCCGCCTCTGACCTCCCAGCCCCAGCCAGTTCTTCCAGCCTTTGCTCCACGAGATGAGAACGTGAAGCTCCTCTACTGAGTCTCTCCCTCTGTGGAGACAAAGTTACGCTGGCTCTCAGAGGTTAACAAGGGTTTCAAACTGGATAGGAGTCTTGTTGAAGTTAAGATTTTCGCTGTAACATCGCGCTTTATGTACATCTCCAAAAGTCGTACGGCCGTCATTGACAGTATGACGGATGAAAGAGGAATTTCTGTCCTTGTTTCTTGATGCTCAGGACTCATCTTAGAGCTCCCGGAAATTCCCTACATACCTCCTAACTCGTTATCTTGTCTGTGTTGACCATTCCCTAGCCTTGTTTTTTTCCTGGAGTGTACAGGGCGAAGCGCTTCATTCAGGACGGTGAACCCATCAATGGAATCGTCGTCACCTGGAGCTTTCCTGAACCACCACTGCCTTCTATTATCTTTGACTTTTTTTCCTAGCCTCCCACCGTGCAAGGTACGCAGGATGAAGGATGAGGAGCCCTGGTGTTTCAGATGCTGGGGTATCGGCCACATCTCGCGCTACTGTTCCCACCCTGAAAAGTGCGCTTGGTGCGCTGGCCACCATCACTCTCTCCTGCCCTCACCGACCCCAGCCATCATCTGCTGACCCCGCATCAGCCTCACGGGACTCTGGATCAAAGGTACAGTGATCTGACACGAATCCAGCGGATACCTCGAAGTGGCAGTGCCCTCGCTGCCGCCAGCAAGGCGTCAACGTCTGGCATGGGTGTACACGACGCCCCGCCACCTCTGCCGTTCCTCACACCCCGGCTCAACGTTCCGCCTCACATTCAGCCCTACAAGCGCTCGCTCCTTCCCAGGCCACCTCCCAGCCAATTGGAAACACTAGTTTGGTGGTTCCTGAGGTTGCCTCACTTCAAGCTGCTGTGGCATCAATGACTTCGCAATGCTCCTCGCTTTGAAACCATTGAACAGCAAATGGAGAGATTTGCAAGCCAGCAAGCAGAAATGAACACCAAGATTTCTGCTATGATGGAAACGCTATAAGCGCTTACCGTCACCATTACCGACCTCGCTGGGAGGGTTGACTCCCTTACCACACATCTCGAACGGGTTAGTGCTCTACCTTCAGCATCCTCGTCCACCTGCGGCACGTCACAGGAAGTGCGTCACGCCTCCCACTCGTCCTCCTCCGGTAGCCCTACGTTTCGAAATCAAAATAGTTAGACGGACACGGCTTCACTTCTTCTCCTGGAATGCCTGTGGCCTCACGCATTGCCTTAAACAGTCTGCTCTCAAAGATTACATGTATCAGCATCATCCAGATATAATTTTTCTTCAAGAGGCTTTTGTTGGTCTTCCTATAGCACAAAGGGGTGTAGTGCCGTCGCTGAATGACTATACTTCCTATGCTCATCATGCTTGGAACGGCCTCATCACCTACATTCACTCTGTTGTACATCACAGGCTATTCCGGTACTCAACACATGATGACACAACCTTCCAACTATTTGAGGTAGCAGCAGGCCCTGGTAAGATTTGGCTGTGCAATGTCTATGTGGCTCCAGGCAAGATAGATACTGCTATTCTTCCACCTCCAAGTGTTCACGCCACAGTTTACATGGATGATTTCAACGCCTGCCATTCTGCCCTGGGTGACCTCTCGCCAACACCGAATCGCAATGGGACGTGCCTTGAAGAATGGTTTCATCATTATCGGCTAACCCGATGGGATACTGGCGGTGCCACACACTCCAGAGGAGGTACTCTTGACCACATCTTGACTCAGAGCCTGGTGGCATCCATTGTCACATGTTCCTCCGTGCCGCCACTGTTTTCTGACCATCTTGCCCTTGCCCTCCATTACTCTCTCCCAACCATGCCTCCTCAGCTCCACTGTCGCACCCGTATCAAAATCCCTCCTAAATACTGCCCGACTTATGCCTCCTACATGTCATTCCTCCTTCCTACATTTACTCTAACCTTGCCTGATGAATTGTACTCCTCCATAGTCGCTTCCACCCACTCCTTTTATGATATCTATTTTCGCAGGCCATACATCGAGCGTGGTTCGAAAGCTCCAGCTTGGACACTGGATCATCGTATTACCCAGGCAGAGGGGAAGCCAAGGGAGGATGGCTTTTCCTTCCAAGCCCACCCTTTCTCCGATAATCTACAGAAGTATCAATCGTCCAGAAACGAGCTCATGGCCCTTCATCGATGTGTCCTCACCGAGTCTTGGCAAGGCTTACCAACCGCATTAACCGCCAGACAAGTGTCAGCTCCATGTGATATCTCATTGATAATGTTGTGAAGAGGAGGAAACCCAGCGCTCTCCATCATAGTCCCGCTAAGTATGCTCAAGATCTTATTCATGGCTGGTGTGAGCAGTCCCGTTCTCAAAACCTTCCTAGCACATAGCTGATGCTCTACATAGCTCTGATGCTGATGCCTCTAATACTAGTCTCCGCACCCTCCGTATAATGGGTGCTTTGCTGCACTGAACTGAACGTTTCCCTTTCTGTCTCATAACACAAGTGGGTAGTCACAGCCTGCCCTCTAAAGACAACCTCTTCCTCCACACAAAACTACATGCACCTAGTTACACACACATCCTTCACTCAAAATTTTAACTAATTATGGCGACTCCTACACCAGCCTCGGAGTCCCCATCTGGGAAGGGGACCATAAATGTCCCCAGGTCGGATTGCTCTTCCGGTATCGACCCTAAGTGTCTTGCCACCCCCCTCACATTCTTCTCCATCAACTTCTGCAACATTCGCGGTCTCCGATCTAATTTCCAATCTGTAGAACACCACCTCTCCTCCACTAAACCTCATCTTCTTTTCCTCACTGGAACACAGGTGTCTGAGGCAACTGACAGTAACCCCTTTTCTGTTCCCTTCTACTTTCTCTATCCTCATTTTCGTTCCAAAGCTGGATGTTGCGTCTATGTCCGCAAAGACATAACTTGCTCTCCTGCCCACGCTCTTGAATCTTCTGAGTTTTTCACCATCTATCTGGCTTCGACTTCAGAGTCACTCTCTAACTAATTTTTCTGTGCTTTATATCTCTCACCTAACTCCTCTGACTATAGAAAATTCCTTGACTACCTAATTTCTAAAGTGGAGCACATTCTGACTCTCTTACCTTTTGCGGAAATCTCCATTCTTGGAGACTTCAATGTTCACCAACAGCTTTGGCTTTCCTCTCCTTTCACTGACCATCATGGTGAACTTGCCTATAACTTTGCTATCCTACATGACCTAGAGCAACTCCTGCAACACTTTACTCGTATTCCTGATCGTCTTGGAGGTACGTTCAACATTCTTGACCTTTTCCTAACCTCTAATCCTGCTGCTTATTCTGTCAGCCTTTCTTCTCCGTTGGGTTCCTCCGATCACAATCTCATATCTGTATCTTGTCCTATCTCTCCAATTCCTCCACAGGATCCTCCAAGGCGGAGGTGCCTTTGGCATTTTGCCTCTGCTAGTTGGGCAGACCTGAGGAGGTATTACGCTGATTTTCCCTGGAATGATTATTGTTTCCGTGACAAAGACCCGTCTCTGTGTGCTGAGTGCATAACAGATGTAATAGTGTCTGGCATGGATGCGTATATTCCTCACTCTTTTTCTCGACCTAAACCTTCCAAACCCTGCTTTAACACAGCTTGCTCTCGTGCTATAAATGATAGAGAGGTGGCCCACAAAAGGTACTTGAGCCCTCCATCACCTGAGTCTCACGCTATTTATATTTCTGCCCGAAATCATGCCAAGTCTGTTCTTCAACTTGCCAAAAACTCCTTCATTCACAGAGTGTCAAAATATTTCCAGATATAACTCACCTCGAAACTGAGGCATCTAGCCAAAAACATCTCCAACAACTTTACATCTTCATCTTTCTCTCCTTTAGTTCAACCAAATGGCACCAATGCCATCTCATCTATCTCTAAAGATTATCTCTTTGCTCAAACATTTGCTAATAACTCTACCTTGGACGATTCCGGGTTTGTTCCTCCTTCTCCTCCCCCCTCTGACTACTTCATGCTACCTATCAAAATCCTTCGTAATGATGTTTTCCATGCCCTCGCTGGCCTAAATCCTCGGAAAGCTTATGGACCTGATGGGGTCCCTCCTATTGTTCTCCGAAACTGTGCCTCCGTCCTTGCACCTTGCATAGTCAAACTCTTTCAACTCTGTCTATCTACATCTACCTTTCCTTCTTGCTAGAAGTTTGCCTACATTCAGCCTGTTCCTAAAAAAGGTGACCGTTCTAATCCTTCAAACTACCGTCCTATTTCTTTAATTTTCTGCTTATCTAAAGTGTTTAAATCTATTCCCAACAGGAAGATTCTTAAACACCTATAACTTCACAATCTTCTATCTGACCGCCAGTATTCCTTCCGCCAAGGCCGCTCTACTGGTGATCATCTGGCTTTCCTTACTGAGTCTTGGTCATCCTCTTTTAGAGATTTTGGTGAAACTTTTGCTGTAGCCCTAGACATATCAAAAGCTTTTGATAGAGTCTGGCACAAAGCTTGAATTTCCAAACTACCCTCCTACGGCTTCTATCTTCCTCTCTGCAACTTCATCTCAAGTTTTCTTCTGATCGTTCTATTGCTGTTGTGGTAGACGCTCACTGTTCTTCCCCTAAATCTATCAACAGTGGTGTTCCTCAAGGGTCTGTCCTATCACCCACTCTCTTCCTATTATTCATCAATGATCTTCTAAACCAAACTTCTTGCCCTATCCACTCCTATGCTGATGATACCACCTTGCACTTTTCCACGTCTTTCCATAGACGACCAGCCCTTCAGGAAGTACTCAGCTCACGCAGGGAAGCCTCAGTACCCCTAACTTCTGTCTAACTTCTGACGGTCACTGTTCTTCCCCTAAATCTATCAACAGTGGTGTTCCTCAAGGGTCTGTCCTATCACCCACTCTCTTCCAATTATTCATCAATGATCTTCTAAACCAAACTTCTTGCCTTATCCACTCCTATGGTGAAGATACCACCTTGCACTTTTCCACGTCTTTCCATAGATGACCAACCTCTTCAGTGACACTCAACTGTCCCGTTCTCCTACACGAAACATTATTGGTCTATCCTTTACTAGTAATCTAAACTGGAAACTTCACATCTCTCTTGCTAAAATAGCTTCCATGAAGTTAGGTGTTCTGAGTCGTCTCCGCCAGTTTTACTCACCTCCCTAACTGCTAACTCTATATCGGGACCTTATCCGTCCATGTATGGAGTATGCTTCACATGTCTGGGGAGGGTCCACTCATATAGCTCTTTTGAACAGGGTGGAATCAAAAGCTTTTCGTCTTATAAACTTTTTTTCCTCTGACTGTCTGTGTTCAGCCTCTTTCTTATCGCCGCAATGTTGCCTCTCTTGCTCTCTTTTACCGCTAGTTCCATGCTAACTGCTCTTCTGATCTCGCTAACTGCGTGCCTACCCTGCTCCTGCGGCCTCGCTGCACAAGACTTGCTTCTTCCTCTCATCCCTATTCTGTCCACCTCTCTAATGCAAGAGTTAACCAGTATTCTCAGTCTTTCATCCCTTTCTCTGGTAAACTCTGGAACTCTCTTCCTGCTTCTGTATTTCCACCTGCCTATGACTAGAAGTGTTTCAAGAGAGAAGTATCAAGACACTTATCCCATTCTTTTGGCGCTGAATCCGGACTTTCCAGGGACCGGCACTAAAGTGGGCTATTTTGTTTTATTTTTGTTGCCCCTGGCCGCCTCCTTTCTACATAAAAAAAAGCCTCTCACCGCTATATTCCTCAAAAACAAATCTACCTACACTCCACGCCAGCTGCGGCACATCGAGTATGTATCACAGTTCACCACGGACGTACGCTACATTAAAGGTTGTGACAACGCCCTAGCTGACGCACTCTCCCGCAACGTAAGTGCTGTGTCTTCTTCCCTCCTCCACTATGCCGCTGTTGCCGTAGACCAGGATGGTGACACTGAACTGCAGCAGGTGAAAGATAACCCCGCACGTGAGATGAATAAGATCCTAGTCTCCACTTCCAACGTCCGGCCCTACCTGCCTTTACAACACCGGTACCCCATGTTCCGGCAGCTGCACGACATCTCTCTCCCTGGCATCCGCGCATCACAGCAGCTGATGACGTCCCGCTTCATATGGAGCGGCATCAACAAGGACGTAAGGCTGTGGACCCACACCTGCCTCAAGTGCCAGGCCTCCAAGGTCACACGCAACACCCGGTCCTCTCCAGGCACCTTCACGCCAGTCTCCACCAGGTTTGAGCACGTCCACATCGACATTTTGGGCCCCTTGCAATTCTCCCGGAGTTACAAGTACCTGCTTACCTCCGTCGACCGCTTCACCAGATGGCCAGAAGCTACCCCACTGGCGGACATCACCACCGATACGGTGGCTCGTGCCTTCGTGGAGACATGGGTGTCCAAGTTTGGCGTCCCTCTCAGCCTCATGTCCGACCGCGGTGGTCAGTTTGAGTCCCAAGTATGGAATCGCATCATGACTCTACTTGGCATCAACCGCTTCAGGACCTCCAGCTACCACCCGCAGGTGAACGGCATGGTTGAGCGCTTCCACCGCCAGCTCAAGGCCTCACTGAACCTCTTCACCCTGTCGTGAGAAGTGGGTGGACACCTTGCCCCTCACACTTCTCGGCATCAGAACTGCCCTGAAGGAGGACCTTCAGCACTCCTCTGCTGAGCTGGTGTATGGCTCCACAATCCGGTTGCCAGGGGAACTGCTCACCAGCCAACCTGCCCTCACGCCCAGCAGTGTCCAGGACTTCGCAACTACCCTAAAGGAGTCTTTGGCGAGTCTTCGTCCGGTGCGGCCACGCACGCCTAAAAACGCAGCAGTCTTCGCCAGCCAGGACCTTGACAGCTGCTCCCACGTCTTCCTCCGAGTCGACAGCGTCAGGAGGCCCCTCCAGCAACCGTACCAGGGCCCCTTGAAAGTCCTCCGTCGCACTCGGAGGACGTTCACCCTGGACGTCAATGGCGCTATCCAGTCTGTCGCGGTAGACAGAGTTAAGCCTGCCTACCTGCTCCAGGACGTCTCCTCGCCTGCCGCC
The DNA here is from genome assembly GCA_020233015.1 of Callinectes sapidus. Taxonomy (NCBI): domain Eukaryota; kingdom Metazoa; phylum Arthropoda; class Malacostraca; order Decapoda; family Portunidae; genus Callinectes; species Callinectes sapidus. The sequence continues at coordinate 480,923 of CM035202.1, read as the reverse complement.
GCCCCTGCCACACCTACTGCAGTCTCGTGCACCTCGACCCACCTGCCTGGACAACACACAAGGAAAATTTCGTTCCTCCTCCCTCGAAACTAGGGGGGAAGTATTGTAGTGTGCACCTTAGTCTAGTTTCGTGTGCCCTCAAGATCCACCATTCTCCTACTACCATTCTCTAATTCCTTAAGGGCAACTCTCTCCATACACTTATTTTTCTCCCAAGAAACACCAATCATTTCTACTTCGCAACTTCTTTTCACAAACAAACACATGCACCGGCTGTGCCTCTTTTACATACATATATATACATATATGGCACCTCGACCCACCTGCCTGGACAACACACTAGGAAAATTTCGTTCCTACTCCCTCGAAACTAGGGGGGATGTATTGTGGTGTGCACCTTAGTCTAGTCTCGTGTGCCCTCAAGATCCACCATTCTCCTACTACCATTCTCTAATTCCTTAAGGGCAACTCTCTCCATACACTTATTTCTCTCCCAAGAAACACCAATCATTTCTACTTCGCAACTTCTTTTCACAAACAAATACATACACCGGCTGTGCCTCTTTTACATACTTATCTTTCACACACACAGAAAACATACACACACTATATGTATATATGTATAAATATTGTATAGATGTAAGTTGTTGAGTCTGCAGCATTACACCATGACATTCTCAAAATTTTCATGAATAAACAGAGAGTGGCAGATGTAGACTGTTGTATCCGTTCCCTTAAGAGAAGCCAATATCGCCCATAAGTCCTTATGGGTATGGGATATAACGGATTGCACCTCTCAGACTACCAATGGTCCGCTTAACGGACAAGAAACGGCGTACCCATCCAGGGTACGTTTGTGGACCGGTAGTCTTTCAAGAGAGAGGCAACAGGGCTGGCCAAATAAAATCGACATGTGCCGGTTTTACGTCTACCTGGGTGCACCTGTGAGGATTTTGTCATCCACACCTGCTCGTCACCGAGTTCATCCCGTAATTCAAGATCTCTTGACTCGGCTGCAGTTGCGCCTTGCTCTTCCCCGGTGGCTCCTTAATAACGCAACTGGTGTCTCCATCCATGTGGCCAAAACAGTATACACGACCTATATCCGATAAGTCGTTGACTATCTCTCCCCTGGGCTTGTGCAGCTGACCAAACCTACACTAGAGCCTCTTGAAAAGTTTCAGAACTCGGTAATGAAACTCCTCTTAGGCTGTTCCATGTCCACCAGGATAGTCAATATTTTCCCTCTTGCCACTTATTGAAAGGATCCATTCAATTGTCACCAGTTTCACCATCAAGTGCCTTCACTTCCCCCATCTCTCCCGTCATTATTTTCAAATCATAAGGGCCTTCCTTCAGCCTCCACCTCGTCTGCCTCGACTGCAGCCTGGTGGCTGCGCTCTCATCAAAACTGTCTGCTCTCAGCTGCAATGTTTGGACATCACTGTTCCTGTGGCTGACTATTTCCCTCCGTCTCCACCCTGGTTGCTGTCACTCCCGACGCTCCAATTCACTCCCGCCTGCAAGGCTCACCCTCCCGTCCTTCAGAAGCAAATAGCTTTGGACACCATAGCGTCGGTCTCGGCCACCATCATTACGCCACACCACCTCTTCACCAATGGGTCTGTGCAGGCGTGCGCAGTTTTCTCTCCTGATGCGGCGCGACCAAGGGAGGGCTTTGTTGGGCGTCGGCTGCTGGCTCAGTCCAGCTCCTCCTTTTGTGAGTTGCATGGTATCTTAGATGCTGTGAGTCTCCTCTGTAAGAGATGCCTCAACGGTGTCGTCATATGCGACTCACATGTGACTCTTCATGCCCTTTCTTCTCCAAGCCCAGTCTGTCGTCATCTGGTTAATAGAATCCTGACAGGCTTGACCGAGGCTCATGACCAATCATTGGTCATCAAGTTCATCTGGATCCCCTCACATGTCTCGCTCTCCCACAGCGACACAGTATATTTATTGCCTGGCTAAGGCCTGTGACCTGCTTACCCGCGATGCTGGTCCCGCCCCCTCCCTCATGTGCCTTAGGACCAGAATCCGAGCAGCCTCCCTACTCTTCACGGATATCAAAACTGCCAATCAGAGGGCTGACAGTGTCACTATTCAGTACTAAGATGTCTTTCGTCACCATCGGTTCAAGTATCGGCGTCGTGGGATGTGGGTGAGGAAACACAATGTTGTGTCTGCACGGCTGAGACTCGGCTACCGCCCTCTATGGCAGGTTGCAGGCTTAGAAGATGAGCTGCACTACACCTCCTGTCCCCTGTGCCACTCTCCCAACTCTAATAACCTGCACCACTACTGCCTAGAGCCCTAGACTGTCCTGCTGTGGAAGACCTGCTCCCGCGCGGGCAGCCTCTCCTTGCTGTATGACAATATCTGCTGCATCAGGACCTCATCATCAGGACCTCATCCTGACCCAGCATTCATATTTTGGCGGCTGTAAGCTAGCCGTGACTTTATTTTTACCTGTTAACATAAGTTTATATCATTCTTTGATTTTACATTCGTAATGTACCAATTCTGTTCTACTAGTTTTCTTTTATTCATATTGTTATTATTTTCGTTCTGTTGTTGTTATTACTACCATTGTTACTATTATTATCATTATTATTATTATTATTATTATTATTATTATTATTATTATTATTATTATTACTATTATTATTATTATTGTCGGTATTATTATTCCTCATTATTTTTCTTGTTATTGTTATCATTATTGTTCTTCTTGCTCTTTTTGTTATTAATCTTATTATTGTTCATCTATAATCGTCTGTTTTTGTTCGTTTGTATAGTCTAACGTATGCCTTGTGCGCAATAAATTTATCAAACAACAAACTCTCTCTCTCTCTCTCTCTCTCTCTCTCTCTCTCTCTCTCTCTCTCTCTCTCTCTCTCTCTCTCTCTCTCTCTCTCTCTCTCTCTCTCTCTCTCTCTCTCTCTCTCTCTCTCTCTCTCTCTCTCTCTCTCTCTCTCTCTCTTGCAGACTTGCAGACCGTATCCGACCTACCATGATGAGCAGCTTTATCAAGATCGAGTAACGAGTAACTTAGTGATTATTTGCTTGTTTATCCCTGTTGATATCTCTTTCAGCGTGTGTATTGATATCATTCCAGAGCCTCGTGGTTCTTCCTCCTGTCGGTACCGTGGGAGAACCTGGGCTGGAGAATCGTCCTCTGGTGAACCCTTCGCCGATGCTGTCGCCGAGATCCTATACAGGAGGCAAAAGCACGCCGCAACTCAGGGCATGACAACCCGGGTGCATGTGAGGAGAGCCGGTGGCCTTACACTTTCACAAGGCAGGCATGTATTTACTGTGTAAGGAGCGACACTCTACGAGCCGTACAGTGTTCGTCCGCCTCGCCAACCCAGGGCGCGGGGATTGGGATTAAGGCATTCGCCACTGATAGCTATTTGAACGATAGTGGTGTCAGCACGAATATTGTAGTCAAGGGGTATTTGGTAAATTGTTTTATTTGTAGATTGGAGTAATTTGTTGTGTTACATTCTGCAAAATGCTGTGGAAGTTTTAATAGTTGTTTACGGTGTTGTTTTGTTGTTTTAATTTTATACGTGTCGTCTTCCATTACTATTTGTTTTGATATCGTAGTATAGGGGTATCTATGATTTGTAGGAAATCATAGTGCATTGTTTTAAGTTTTTTGTAGAATGCTGTTTTGGTCTTTGCTGAGGATTGGAGGTACAGGGGCTTTTATTAAATGTATCTTCGTTCATTTAAGTGAGTCTTTTAGTCTGTATAGTTTGTTTTATGCTGTTATACTCTTAAATTGTCTTTGCTCCACGTGCTTTATGTACCTAGAGATGTTCCTTTGGTTTGTATTTGGATTTTCTGAGTATTGAGTGATATTGTGTTTTTTGTTGATTAGTGCAACGGGGTGAATACTCAAGTTTACTCAAGTTTGTCTTGATGTTTCATTTACTTTCATGTGTATTTATTGTTTTGGTTTCTTTTTCCTTAGTTCTGTTTATCATGGTTTTAGATTTCCTCTTGGCAACCAATAATTTGTATTTCAGCGTAGCTGATGCATATTCCTTTGTTAGTTGTAGGTATGCCACTGGTGTATAGGGTAAAGAGCGTTAGGGAAAGGATGCTTACTTGTTGTACACCTGTTTCTAGAGAAAATGTTGGACCTGTCTAGTTGTCTATTTTTGTTTTGGCTGTCCTGTCATCCAGGAAATCGCAGAGAAATGTTTCAATTGTTGTTGCAATCAGTAGTTTCAGAGTTTTGTATTTGAGTCCTATGTCCCATAATTGTTCGTAAACTTTACTTACATCTCTCATAGTTATTTGTCATTGTCCCTTGTCTGCTTTGTATTGGGGTATTTTATTCTGTTATTAGTGGAAGTTCCTGGTGCGTACCCCTGTCTGTCCTGAATCTGAATGGGTTTGAATTGTCTTTATTGCTGTGCTTGAGCTATTTTTTTCTTTAGTTTGTGATTTAGTATTTTTTTTCGAATAGTTTCCCTGGTACTTCGAAGAGTGAGATAGGTATGTAGTTTTGTATTTAGTGTGTGGTTTTTTTTTCAGGTTTAGGCAGCAGCTTTATTATAGAGATCTTCCATGCGTCAGGAAAATAATTTGCTGATATGGAATCGTTGAAAATGTTGGTATGTGTTTGTATTGCTGAGTGGGGGAGTTTTTTTTAACTATCTTTGAGTTGATGCCGGAGCTGCCAGGTGCTGTGACTTTTTAACTACTTGATGAATGCTATGATGTCTTCTAGTGTTATTTCTTTATCTATTTGGCTCTCCTTTATTCTGGAAAGGTATGCATTACCATAAGGTGTTATTTTGTGCATGTTGTTGTTTAGATAGTTGTAAAATAAATTAATGTTTTTTTTTTTTTTTTTTTTTTTTTTTTTTTTTTTTTTTGACGTGCTTGTTGGCCACCTTTCTCCTCCTTCTTGAGAACCTTTGTCCAAAAACTTCTGTGTAGTATTTCCTTTGTTTGTGGAGTTTAGATTTTTTTTCGCTGTTGTTTATTAGATAGTGGAGTTTGGGGGTGCATCCTCTTGTTATGGCTTTGATTCTTTTCCCCCAAAATGTGTGAGTTTTAGTATTGGCTACCTGTGTCCTGTACTAATTGTCTTCACTTTTCATTTTTATCTGATACAAGTGTTTCTTGGGGTATTTTTTGCAGGTCATTGTATAATTTGTATTGTTGATAGCTCCATCCGTGTGTATTTGACTGATTTCTGATTGCATTGAATAAGGCGATGATAATTTTAGTGGTGTGACTGAGCGTTGGAGAAGGTAGTGTGTTGTGGGGGCTATGTTTCTTTATTGAATTGTTAACTGTGGTGAATCGGTCTTCAATTGCTGAGTCTACTTCCTCTAAGGAGGCGTGTTTAATGTTTGGTTGTTTTATATTCATCTGTATGTCATTTGATATATTTTTCCCGATTTTCCTATTGTCAGTTTGGGTCTTGGTGGTGCTGTCACGAGTATTGGTGTAGTAGAGATGTCTAGTATGATGGGGATGTCTAGTGTGATGGAAATAAGGCCCTGAGTGATGTGTGTGTTGTGATGTATTTTGTAATTGGCGAAAATTAAGTAGAATATCCTATGTGTTGTATGGATCTTTGTTGTAATAGTGTCTTTATTTGTCTTCCTTTTCTGTTGGTAGATGTGAAACCCAAGATCTGGTGGTTGGTGTTAATATCTGTAATCATGTAAACAGAGTAATTCATGCGGAAAAGTTATGTGGAGTCGGATGTAGGGAGATAATATCGGCTTGGAGGTTGGTATAATGTGGCATGAAACAATGGTCCTGTGTTTGTTCCTATTTTATTTACTAGAAGGACAGAGATAGAGATATCAAGTATTTTATGGTTGATATGGTGTTTGATGGCTATTGTTGTTCCATCTGAATGCAAATTTAGTGTATTATTTTTCTGGTAAGTTTTGTAACCTGAAAATTTTATTGGTGCCTGCAGATATTGAGTAGTTAATGTGTTTTTTTCCATTGGAAAACGTTGCGTTGGGTTCTTTTTAATTTACTGTCAAATGTTAGGGTCTATAGTGAGTTTTTCCGCTGTTTTCTTTTCTTCTGGATGGTGTTCCCTTCATATTTGTGATTGATTGATTATCTTGAATTGCCCATCTTCTCTTTTCTCTCAATATTTTTCTAATGATATTTTATCACTCAAAATGACTTGGATGATTTGAAAGTACGTATAGTCTTGTTGGTGAAGGTGTGTTTGTATTTTCCTGATTCTAAAGCCTCTATGAGATCAGTTTTGGTCATTGCTTGTTTCGTCCAGCCTATGGATTCTAATGTGTATATTGTGATACTTATGTCTTTTGCTGGTGTCTTTGTGTGAGTGTCTGTGTCTGTGTATATTGCTGATGTTGGTATTTGTGCCTTTTGACGTTTTGTGGTAGTAATGTTCGTAATGATTTTTTATTTTTATTTATTTATTTATTTATTTTGGTGAGGGTGGGTTGGCTGGTGCTTTAAGTTCAGCCTTAGCATGCTATTCAGTTCTGTCTCGTAATTTCCAGGATTGCGATATTTTGAAAATGTGCGTGAATAATGCAAGGGAATATTTATCAATAAGTTTCTCCAGTGTTCTGTGGGGGATGCAGAATATTAGCAGATTGTTGTTGTTGTTGTTGTTGTTGTTGTTGCATGGCTTGTCTGTATGATTTGGTGATTTGCTAGTTATTTGCTCTTTTGTACTTTATTGCTTCCTTATGTTTCTATGTTCACCATTGCAATTCAGATTTTTTTTTCTTGTGGCTGTTACACTCTCTCCATCCATGACCCATCTCGGCACATTCCGAGCACACTTTATATTCTTTGGGCTACTGGCACTGAGTTGTCTTGTGGTCTTCTATTTTGCCACATTTGAAGCATGCTTGAATTATAGAACATTTCCTGTGTGATGTTATAATAGGAGATACTCATTTAAAATGGTCGTATTCCGTCTGTCTGGGCCTTTTTAGCTTGTAGTTTGTTTGATGGTGATTTTTAGTGTATGTGAATTGGGAAATTTGAACATCATGTCAATTGAGTTGGCTGTCCAATGGTTCTTTCTTTCAATTTCTTTTTGGATGGTATCTTTTTCTTTTCCATAAATGTGGTAGTCTACGTTGAAAGTAATTACTGGGCGATTGGCTTATACTTCTGGTGGAAAGAGAGGATGAAGGTAATTTTTCCGAAGATCTTCGGTGGTACTGGAATCGAACATTTTGTCAAGCTATTGCTCATTACTGGTGATGGTGACGAACCCGTCGGAGACGGGGATCAACTTGGTGATGAAAATTTTACCTTGGGTTAGGGTTTCTATTAGAGCATTTTTCTGTCTTGGGTCTTGGGAGTTTGCGGCTTTGATTTTGACACGAGGTATTGTGAAAAAAAAAAAAACTTCTACCTACTCCCAATTTTCAGTTTAAATAAATACTATGTTGAATTGACAGATACAGAGTCTCAGTGTAATTGTGTGGTCCAGGCCATCCACGGACTCTGCCTCCCGAACACGAGTTGGTCACTAATAACCTTCTGTGCCCAAGGTAGCCAGTTTAATAAACAATCTGGCACCTTTGTACCTAAGGACAAGAATGCTAAAGAGCAGAAACCACAGCTACCTACCACAAGGAACTCTGGCAAATAAGTGCCCCAAAAGAAAATTTTGACATGGAATAAAAAAGAAAGCCAAGCAACCACAGCTATCAGCAGAAACCACAGCTACCTACCACAAGGATCTCTGGCAAATAAGTGGCCTAAAAGAAAATTTTGACATGGATAAAAAAAAAAAACCAACCAAATGCTCTGACCGCTTCCATCAACAACACACAAAATGTAAACTCCCATTGGAATACAGACACTACGAACAAAATCATGTCATGCATGCTCCACGCACACCTAACAGACTCAATTTTATATGACGACGAGTTAAAAAATGCCTTGGTCTTAAATATTATTCCTCCAGTAAACCTCCCCTAAAACCCACCATCAGCTAAAATACTGAATAGCACGAAACATTCATACAGTATGCAGAGACCCGGTACTGAAAAAACAACAAAAGCAGCAACATCAACATCAACAACAACTTCAACATGTAGAAAGTAAAACAACAACAACCTCCATAACCTCAGACAGCCCTGCAGCACAGTACAATTGACACACCAATTAATATATCCCAAGAGGAAACAGTTGATATGCCGCCCTTAGAACAGATATCAGGTACAGACCTAGGGCTGCAATTAATAAGAAAGAAAATCAGAATGGAGAAAATAATCGGAAATATTAAAAAAGGGAAATATAAAGTGGAAATATAATTACAACTCATACATAGGAAAAGAAATGATAATTATTTAATAGATCTGCAAGTAACATGGATGCCTATTCACAATTGATGACAACCAGTTCAGAAAAGAAGAAGAAAAAAAAATGGACTAAAAAGAAGAAGAAAAAAAAATCCACCGTCTAGTAAACACCTGAAACACAGACACAGAACACTTTTTGAAAAAAATTATATATATATATATATATATATATATATATATATATATATATATATATATATATATATATATATATGGCAATATAAAGCACACTTTATAATAATAAACATATATAAAATAACTATAATTCAAGACAATGTACACACGTACAACATAAATGATTTTTTTTGCTAACCAAAACAATAATATTCTGACATAATGCTGCTTAACAGAACTGGTTTAAAACACAGAGACACAGACACAACAAAAATGTATGGATACATCACATATTTGCAACATAGTAATTCTGACATAATATTCTTTAATATTACTGGTGTAGAAGAGAGACACAATAAAAATGTATGGATACAATACGTTTTTACAACACAATCCTGGCATAATACTCCCTTAATAATACTGGTGTAAAAGACAGACACAATAAAAATGTATATAAACTTAACATCACAAATGCGCCACGTGATGGAACTGCAATATAAATAATAATAGAAAAACAACAGCAATATGTCATAAGATAACAGATGACTTTGACACTTAAATTTGACAAATCAAAATCGATACAAGACCAATAAACTTTATCATTACTTACCACCACGTAGACCTTACCTACCCTTCCCTGATTTTCAAGTACTGGCAAACCAAAACATTTCAACATACATTATAAGAGATCTAAATTCTGGACATACAATATTTGATAAGAAAGACTAATAATTTTGGAAAAGCCATTAAAAACTTATTCACCATTGGAAACTGAGTCCACACATTTTTTTTTTTTTTTATAACTACTCATCTATACCAGATATCTACTAACAAATAAGGAAACATACAATAACATTGGAATAATACCTTGTCCCACCACATCATCTGACCATATACCAGTCATAATAAACATTACCATACAAGAGGGGAAAACACCAACTTACCCAACATCAAACTACAACCAGGTTGACTGGGGAAATTTTAATAAAGATATTAAAGTCACAAAAATATTAACACAAATCCACACATGGTAACACAATTTATTAACGGCAACATAAATCTACTGACACCTTATGCGAATGGAGACCTAAACAGACTTGACAATAACCATGCACTTTTTTACAAAATAAATGTGCAAGTACTACAAGTCAAAATAAAGTCATAAAAATAATACCCAAGATGAGACAAAAAAAAAGTAAATAAATAAATAAATAAAATAAATAAAATAGAAAAAAAAAACTATACTACAAAACCTACATATAGAATCTCTAATAACTTTATCGAATTTATTGGACAAACAAATAATAACAAATGCAAGAAAAGTAAATATCCTAGGCCTAACAATCAACTAACAAATTATAATAGATAGAATAAGAGCCGAATATTCACTATATACAATAAAAAGATTCCATTATTTAAACACTAACAACAAACTACATCTAGTAAAAGCTTGTATAATTCATACCCTAGCATACACAGTATACCCACTGGCTTCAACAACAATAATATCAATTACAAAATTAGAGTGTAAAATAAAGCCTTGCGATATACTTTTAATGAAAGATATCCTTACACACACACACACACACACACACACACACACACACACACACACACACACACACACACACACACACACACACACACACACACACACACACACACACAAATAGTACAATTGCACCAACTAAGCAACATAAAAACAATTAAGATCGCCCTATATGAAGAAGCAAATAAAACCAAATTTCTACCACTAAATATACTACAAGATACTACATATACATACACAATAAAGGAAATTCAAAACAACAATCAAGCCATTTATGGTTGAAAAAGGTAGATGTGATAACTTTTGTAATAAAGGACACATTTCTACCGGAGGGCACCTGGTGTCGAATAAGTGATAACTTTTGTAATAAGGAACACATTTCTACCGGCGGGCACCTGGTGTCGAATAAGTGATAACTTTTGTAATAAGGAACACATTTCTACCGGAGGGCACCTGGTGTCGAATAAGTGATAACTTTTGTAATAAGGAACACATTTCTACCGGCGGGCACCTGGTGTCGAATAAGTGATAACTTTTGTAATAAGGAACACATTTCTACCGGAGGGCACCTGGTGTCGAATAAGTGATAACTTTTGTAATAAGGAACACATTTCTACCGGCGGGCACCTGGTGTCGAATAAGTGATAACTTTTGTAATAAGGAACACATTTCTACCGGAGGGCACCTGGTGTCGAATGAGTGATAACTTTTGTAATAAGGAACACGTTTGTTGACATTGTACAATTAACCAATTATTGGTACCCGCAAAAGCAAAAATAATAACAACAACAACATCAACAGAACCACCACCATCACTACCGCCATCACCATCATCACCACCATCATTACCACAACTTTCACCTTCATCACCACCAAAAGAAAGGAATAAATATCTTGAAACCAACCTCTTAAATGAGTTGAGTTAATCTTTTAGAGGGGGAGGTCTCCTCTCCCAAGAATCCCCCACAAAAGTTAATAACCAAACACAACATTATAAACTATCCTTGGTAACGTTCAACAACAACAATGCAAGTGTTGGCAGAGCGACCTCCGCTACCAACATCCAGATATTTTGAAATATTTTTATGTGATTTTGTTGATTTCCGACCGCTTTTCCAACGCATATTACTCGATTTGATGCTCCCTCACCTAAAACATCCTACTGGTTAGCTAAAATCATTGGGAATGAGAGATAAGAATGAATTGGGGCTGAAAAAAAAACATAGCTATATAAAAAAAATAATAATAAAACATTTGTGACAAATGTATACAATCAATCAATTAATTACATTTCTCACAGAAAAAAAAAAATCATAAGCCACATCAATCA
>CM035202.1:435183-461319 GCA_020233015.1 Callinectes sapidus | reverse complement strand
TATATATATTCTCATCTACTAGACTGCATTAACAACATTAAAGGTTATTTCTTTCTGCCATTTCTATAAATACTCCACATGTGTCACTTAAACAAGGTTATTGCAGTTCTTCATCAAATATATACCTAGAGATATAAATAATGGACATGTTTCAGGCAATTGAAATTCATGAGGAATACCTTAAATTTATTATTTATTTATTATTAGTTATACTTCTGTAGTATGCTGCTATATCATTCCATGCACTCTCTTGTGCAATAGCAGCAGCTGCTTGTTCTCTAGAAGCCCTCTTCATGTCTTCAATTAGAGCTGCTATGGTCAGCTCCACTAAATATGCCAGCAAAACCAGCAAAGGTATCCTGGGATGTGACTGATGGGTTAACTGGTGGACCCACAGCCATTGGTTCTCCCAGGGAAGCGGCTGGCATGGTGCTGGCTGGCAATGAAGGCAATTCTTTGACCAGAATTACCTGCCTGCAAAAAAAAAAATTTCTCCTTCCCCAAGATTTCTTCGATCCCGTCTATGACAGGATCGTCCCATCCACTCACTGGGGCAGGAAGTCCACCTCCTACAGAAAATATACACGTGATTACCATATATAAAACAAATACATATTCTAAAAATAATTAATAATGAAAATAAAAATGTATACTAATCATGCCTAATATTTAGTAAATAAATATTATAAGAATATTACTATATTACTGCAACCTAATCACAAAATGCTAAATAACTAATCTTCAGATTGTGGTTACCATTACATTATTATTCCACAAAAATAAGATATAATTATAAAATAACTGAAAATATTTTGGGTAACAGGTTTCAATATTATTCCTATGTAAAAAACTTTAACTTGATTTTTCTTTGCTAACAAAACCATAACACAGCTTATGCTAGGCTACACAGTACCTAACAGTATAGTAATATGTGAATAGGTAATGAACATTTTCACACCCATTTTATGTAACTAGTTAGTGTAGAAATATCTCCTTCCCCCATACTAGATCATTATCATTAATACTTTACCGATGAAAGCTTTCTGATTTTGGTTAATCTGTGCACAGTACATAAACACGAACCTGTTTGGGTGTAAAGCCTTCTGGCCGATATATCCTTCTTCCCTTTACAAAGAAGGTTTTCCCACTTTTTCTCTACTTGGTCCCTGTGGCGTTCACATGCAGAGAAAGCGGCATTAAGGGCCTCGGTGATTTGCCGCCAAGCTTCTCTCGTGCTTGATAGTAAGAATGGGACTGAATTTCCCTTTTATTATGTCCTTCCTGTCCTTCACGAGCCGCAACAGTAGAAGAACTTCGTCCTTACTCAAGTTTTGGGTCCTTGGGGTATTCCTAGGGGTCTCCATACTAAAGGCTGGCAAGTTGCGGAGTGAAAGACGTAAACAAACACAGCGTTAACGTGACGCCAAAAATAATTGAAACGCTGGCAACTTATTACTTTTTTCGAATTCGTATTTAATGAGACAAATTAGCGATATAAAATTATTAATAGTAGTTCTGGATATGTATAACATAATTCTCTTTCATTTATATCTTGTTTTTGTTGAAATAATAATATTTTTACGATTTCAAGTTTTGCCATGATTGCTTTTTCATACACGGCAGATGACTTACACTTAAGAACTGCTCGAAGCACAATACTTAAGTGTAACTCGAAGTCCACTTCATGTTAAGTATACTTCAGCAAACTTAAGTGCAACATTTAAGTATTTTCGTATGTACAGCCCCAGGATGTTAGGAACGTAGTCAAGATCAGACTCGGTCATATTTCGTGAAGAGAGGGTCTCTGCATGAAAACAAGGAATGTTGAACGATCCTACGGCCTGCAAAGCTAACCTAGCCTCTGGGGCCGTGGCAAAGACCACATAACACCTATTAGAAGGACAATCCCGGTCATATGTCAGCCGGATGCGGCCAATGTCCCCATACGGCTTTACAAGATCATGAATGGCCCTGTAGGTAAGGTCCTCGGGAAGGTCATGAAGGAGGAAGACATCACGCCCACTGGCAGCAGGTGAGTTTAAGTCAGAGGAAACTACCTTTGAGGCCTGGTCAACCACCTCACGAAAAGAGTGACGTTGCTTACCCATATACTTAGATTTAAAGAATATATTGCCCCAGGAGCCAAGAGCTACAGCCTACCGGATCGACAAGGGGACCGAGCTAAGGCGGCCGCGGATGGGGTACCTCGTCTCCTACGAGACTGCTCGTTTTAAAAAGCAGTCCCCATGGATACGAATGTTTGCTCAAGGCGGTGCTGAGACCCCCTTCCCCAACGTCTTCCGGCCCAGACACCCAACCATCCAACGCGGAACAGCCCCCAAGGGCGGTCCCTCTGGCTGGCGGCACCGTTGACTTGTACTGGCACCTACGTCTTGGGAACCATTTAGTCTGGCCCTTCCCTGACAGACCTTACTGGCATGGGAAACCCTCTCTTCCCAAAAAGGGGCAGAGCAGGGGTCGAAACCCCCTCCAGCATAGCTCTCCAGGTACTTCGGGCATGCAAGCCCTCCCACCACGACAAGGCGGCTCCCACTAGGGGGGTCCTTAGTAGAGGCCTCAGTAAAATTGGTGAAGTTGACTCGCTACTGTGCCTGGGGAGAACAAATCTGAACATAAGGGAAGAGACAGTACCATGAGAATATGGCGTCTCTCTCTCTCTCTCTCTCTCTCTCTCTCTCTCTCTCTCTCTCTCTCTCTCTCTCTCTCTCTCTCTCTCTCTCTCTCTCTCTCTCTCTTAAAGTTACTTCACCAGGATATGATGATATTAGTATCAAGGTTATTAAAGAATGTAGCTCCGAAATTTCTCCTTTTCTTAGTTTCTTTATAAACAAATGTTTTAAGGAAGGATCGTTTCCAACTCATTTGCAAATTGCCAAAATAAGCCCAATTTTTAAAAAAGGTGAGAAATGTAAGCACAGCAACTACAGACCTGTTTCTATTCTCCCAAGTTTCAGTAAAATTATTGAAAAAGCTTTCGCAATTAGATTAAATGATTATCTCACAAATTTTTCTTTACTTACAGAAAATCAATATGGATTCAGACCCAAATACTCCACAGATATAGCTATTCAGAATCTTTGCCAAAGCATATATGATGTACTTGATAACAAATGTAATCAAATTACAGTTTTTTGCGATTTCAGTAAGGCTTTTGATACGATTTCACACAGCATTCTATTACATAAACTAAACATTTATGGAATTCGAGGTAAAGCTAAGGACTTTTTGAAGAGCTATTTATGTCATAGAAAACTATTCACAGTCTATAACAACATATCCTCAACATATAAAAACATTAATTATGGTGTTCCCCAAGGATCCATCTTGGGACCGATCTTGTTTTTGATTTATATCGATGATATTGTTCGTTCAAGTAATAAGATTAGGTTTTTGCTGTACGCTGATGACACCACTGTATACATTCAGGGAAACCATATGGACGAAATAGTTGACACCATGAATAATGAATTGGATAAAGTTTCAGACTGGATAGCGAGCAATAATCTTACATTGAATGTATCGAAAACATGTTACATGGTGTCAAGCATCTCAAACATAAATGAAGATCATGTTCATATCAAAATTGGGAATAATTTGTTAACAAGAGTCAAGCACATTAAATTTTTGGGTATAAATATTGATGACAGATTAATCTGGAAACCACACCTCAACCAACTATGTAATAAAATATCACAAATGACTGGTATCTTCTATAGAATTAGAAATAACTTAACAGTCCACTGTCTGAAGTTATTATAATGTCCATAGTTTATCCACATTTGCTTTACTGTTCAGCAATATGGGGGGGAGCATTTAGTACACTTATTGACGGATTATTTGTTGCGCAAAAAAAAAATGTTAGAGTTATGTTTTCTTGTAAACGATATGATCATACTAATCCTTTGTTTTCTCAGTACAGTCTTTTGAAAGTTCCTGATATAATAGCTTTACAAACTTGTATATTTGTTTTCAAATCCATTCATGTATATCCCAATGACACAAATTTTGAATCACTATCCCACAATGTTAACACCAGAAGGCCCAATGATCTTAGACTTCCCCTGTGTAGAACTGTTCAAGCACAACGAAGTGTGAATGTGAGAGGAGTGAGGGAATGGAACAATCTTCCCCACGATACCAAAAACATTACTTCCATAAACTTATTTAGAAATAAAATTAAGTATTCGTTATTTCAAAGTTACCAACAGTAAAAATGTATCGATTATGTTAGCACTAAAATTCACCAATTGGAGTAGAATTTGCCTTAATCATATTTTTGTATATCTTGTGTACATGTATATATTGGTATGCGTATGTGTACATGTATATATGTGTGTATGTGTATGTATATGCATATGTGTATTTACATATTGAAATAAGGACTAGTTTTTGCTTTATATATATATATATATTTTTTTTTACATTTGGATGTAAAACAACAGTGCATTATAGTTTTCTACAATAGGTCTATATAAAAGCCTAGGCTTAGTAGACCTTGCCTTAATATTATCAATTATTTATATATGATGTACTACATGTAATATAAATATAAAAAGGCATTCAATAAAAAATATCAAAATATCAAATATCTATCTATCTATCTATCTATCTATCTATCTATCTATCTATCTATCTATATATATATATATATATATATATATATATATATATATATATATATATATATATATATATATATATATATATATATCAGAAAAGTATAGGAGTTAGAATAGCATACTGGCCCAGTTTTACTCTTTACTCTCTCTTGATACAGCAGGATGGTGATACAGGACGTTGGTATTTAGACTTAAACCTGAATGATGAGATTCTATTATGGAGTGGGTGATTTGATGAGTATGTTGAGTCCTGAGAATGAGTCTTGAGATGTTGCAAGTCTTGAATGTTGCTTGAAGTGAATTGAATAATTGTGAGGGAGAACATGAGTTTTTAAAGTGTAGGAAAGGCGGAGCTTGTAGAGGGCGTGACTTAGTCAATGTTTAGGGTTAAGGAAGGTCGGGTTTCATTCGGTTAGGAATCAGAGGTCCGTAGGGTTAAGAATAGATATTCCCAGTAGATAAAGGAGAGTTGCAGGAAGGAAGGTGTGGACAAATGTGACATGATAGGGAGATACATAGATAGGGAATAGAGATAGACAGATAGATAGAAAGAAGTGAACACGTTGTGAAATGTGAATTTATTTTCATAATAATGCTAAGTTATTTTTATAATAATGACTGATACAATAGAACACCCTTATACATAGCATTAAACCAGAAATAAATTTGGTTACGGTAAATACATTTGCTCCTATTCCACAAATAACTCTTAAATTATTTAAATGGTATACCCCTAATATCAAGATTTTCTAATTTCAGAAATAATACTTCATGATCTGAAATGGGAGACACTTTGAATAAATCGATGAAAATTCATACAACTTACAATTTCTCTTTTAGGTATTTAGAAATATTATTAACCAATTGTGATATCACCGACTCGGTGGAATGATGGCTTGTATTAAAAAGTTTTTTTTACAGATAATTTATTAAACGAGATCTAATAATTGTTTTTAAAAACCTTGCTGAAGGCTGGGAGAATAGAGGTTAGTCAATAATTACTTACATTTTTCACGTCACCAGCTTTGTATGGAAAGAATACTTTAGGCTGCTATATTTGATATGGAAATATATATTTTTCTTAAATAATAGATTGATAATTGAGTCAACGGTGCAAACATAAGTTTGGAAATATCTTTTAATTGATTAGGAAATAAATCATTATACCCCGATGTGGCTGACTTTAGAGAATGTAGACATTGTTCAACTTCACTCCTATCAGTTGGAAACAAATACATCGAAAATGCTGGCGGGTTATTTATAACGTACCCACGCCCCAGCCCCCAACACGTCTCAGGCCACAGGCACACACAGCAAGGTAGGGAGCATAACATCCACAGCTCGGATGGGCAAGTGTAGCAAAGTTAACCTACAGTAGATTAATGGGGGACAAAGAATTTCACTTTAGCCAGTTTACTGAGTAAAAAAAGTACCCGTAACACAGAAGGACCATGCCACGACGCCACATACAAGGCAGACACACGACAAAAGCGCCGCAGAGCAAGGCAACACTCAGCAAGGTGGCTGCTTGGACCACCTCACCTCGCACTCTTCTTCCTTGATCTCTCGCTAGGCTTTTACAATGTCAACAGCAATAATCACAGTCTTCGCACACCCTGTTAATTAAAACACAGGCACTTTCACCATGCAGTCAGAGAGTATATCTCCCAGGAGAGAGGGGAGGCGAGGCAGGACTCTCAGGCGTTGGTTGTTTCCCTACTTGCAGCCGGCCAGCAACTGACTCATCGAAATCCCACCACCCACACACACACAGACACACACACCGCGTAGTGTAGTGGTTAGCACGCTCGTCTCACAACCGAGAGTCCCGGGCGCGGTGAGGCAAGTGGGCAAGCCTCTTAATGTGTATCTAGCCCCTGTTCACCTAACAGCAAGCAGGTACGGGATGTAACTCGAGGGGTTGTGGCCTCGCTGTCCCGGTGTGTAGTGTGTGATGTGGCCTCAGTCCTACCCAAAGATCGATCTACATGAGCTCTGAGCTCGCTCCGTAGGGAAAGGCTGGCTGGGTGACCAGCAGGCGACCGAGGTGACCACACACACAGCCCCCAATATTAAACATCAGTTGGTAACACTACCCCCTTCTTACAAAAAAGGCCGACCCGGCTGTCCTTAACTCCATACCAAATAAAATAAACTGAACAGATCAAAACAAAAATACATAACTTGTACATCTTTTCCTACACAAAAACTAAATTTCAACATAGTCCCTTAACCACTGTGGTGGCCTCCGGGACCTGGTAGGTCTGTTATTCTCAAAGACCTGTCTCTCGGCCTCACCATCACTACTGTCATTGCTGTCACTACTGTCACTGCTCCCTTCGCCCTGGCCATCACTGTCTGGAGCAGGAGCGTCACTCCTCTCACTTCCAGGTGAAGAAGGAGTCAGGACAGTGCCATCCTGGCTCTCCCAGGAAAAGGTGGCATCCCAGGGGGCGCCAAACTGGAAGCATCTCAGCGAAGCTCGGGTGCGTCTTCCCGGTTCCTTCTCGGCGGTACAACTTGCAGCACCACTCCACTTTCTGCCCCATAAAAATCTAGCAACGGCGTCGGAATAGACGGCAAAGAGTCAAGAAGGAAAGGTAGAGGTAGTTAGACAGAGTTGAAAGATTTTGACTAGGCACGGTGCAAGCACGGAGGCACAGTTTCGGAGAATAGGAGGGACCCCATCAGGTCCATAAGCCTTCCGAGGGTTTAGGCTAGCGAGGGCATAGAAAACATCATTACGAAGGATTTTAATAGGTGGCATGAAATAGTCAGAGGGGGGAGGAGAAGGAAGAACAAGCCCAGAATCATCCAAGGTAGAGTTTTTAGCACAGGTTTGAGCGAAGAGTTCAGCTTTCGAGATCGATGAGATGGCATTGGTGCCATCAGGTTGATCTAAAGGGGGGAAGGATGAAGAAGTAAAGTTGTTAAAGATGTTTTTAACTAGATGCCAGAAGTTTCGAGGTGAGCTATATCTGGAAAGGTTTTGACACTTTCTATGAATGAAGGAGTTTTTGGCTACTTGGAGAACAGTCAGCATGATTCCGGGCAGAAATACAAAGCGCATGAGACTCAGTGATGGAAGGCTCAAGTACCTTTCGTGGGCCACCTCTCTATCATGGATAGCACGAGAGCAAGCTGTGTTAAAGCAGGGTTTGGAAGGTTTAGGTCGAGAGAAAGAATGAGGAATGTACGCCTCTATGCCAGACACTATCACCTTTGTTATGCGCTCAGCACACAGAGATGGGTCCCGGACACGGAAGCAGTAATTATTCCAAGGAAAATCTGCATAATACCTTCTCAGGTCTCCCCAACTAGCAGAGACAAAACGCCAAAGGCCCCTCTGCTTTGGAGGATCCTGAGGAGGAATTGAAGAGATAGGACAAGATATAAATATGAGATTGTGATCGGAGAAACCAAACGGAGAAGAAAGGTTGGCAGCATAAGCAGAAGGATTAGAGTTTAGGAAAAAGTCAAGAATGTTAGGCGTATCTCCAAGACGATCAGGAATACGAGTAGGGTGTTGCACCAGTTGCTCTAGGTCATGTAGGATAGCCAAGTTAATAGCAAGTTCATCAGGATGGTCAGTGAATGGAGAAGAAAGCCAAAGCTGGTGGTGAACATTGAAGTCTCCAAGAATGGAGATCTCCGCAAAAGGAAAGAGAATCAGAATATGCTCCACTTTAGAAGTTGAGTAGTCAAAGAATTTTCTATAGTTAGTGGAGTTAGATGAGAGATATACAGCACAGAAAAAAAATAGTTAGAGAGTAACTATGAAGTGGATGCCAGATGGTGGAAAACTCAGAAGATTCAAGAACGTGGGCACGAGAGCAAGTTAAGTCGTTGCGGACATAGATGCAACATCCAGCTTTGGAACGAAAACGAGAATAGAGAAAGTAGGAGGGAACAGAAAAGGGGTTACTGTCAGTTGCCTCAGACACTTGTGTATCAGTGAGGAAAAGAAGATGAGGTTTAGTAGAGGAAAGGGGGTGTTTTAGAGATTGAAAATTAGATAGAAGACCGCGAATGTTGCAAAAGTTGATAGAGAAAAATGTGACACTTAGGGTCGATACCTGAGGAGCAGTCTGACATGGGGAAATTTATGGTCCCCTCCCCAGAAGGGGAACTCCGAGGTTGGTGTAGGAGTCGCCATATTTAATTGATTTTTTTAAGTGAAGGATGTGTACACACACATCTTTCACTCAAAAATTTTACTAAAAAAATAACCAGGTGCATGTAGTTTTGTGGGGAGGAGAAGGTTGTCTTTAGAGGGCAGGCTGTGACTACCCCATTGTGTTATGAGACACAAAGGGAAATGTTCAGTGAGGTCACACTGGTTTTGATGATAACCTCACAGCACCCCCTGATCCAGTACCTTAGACCTTCCTGGGAATAATCATCGTTTCGGCAGGTGTTTACTGCCTCCTCCTTACTTACAACTGTTTGCATGTTTCTTTTTTGTGTAAGTGATGCTGCACTTATTGAAATAGCTGGATATTCTAGGACTGATAACAGCAGTGTATTAGGGTGCTTTTTTTATATTTTTGGTAATAATTTCTTTAATCTTTTGAGATTTGTTAGTACTGCATTGCCTTTTTTTTTTTATAATGTTTACACAGTGCCCATCCATGCTAGTAGATTGCAATTTTATTCCTAGAAACTTTCCTTTCTTGCAAGTTTCAATTTCTCTTCCCTTTACTGTTTCCTTCAT
Source organism: Callinectes sapidus (assembly GCA_020233015.1). Lineage (NCBI taxonomy): Eukaryota > Metazoa > Arthropoda > Malacostraca > Decapoda > Portunidae > Callinectes > Callinectes sapidus. The sequence continues at coordinate 451,965 of CM035202.1, read as the reverse complement.
TTTTTTTCTATTGAGCCATAGGTATGATTTTAAATTTGTTTGTTTGAATCTTCCATTTCCTTTCATATTTTTTTATTCATTCAATTTTTCTTTCTACTCTTATTTTTAGCATTGAATTTGACTTGGTAGGTGTAGTGATTGTGTCTAAGCAACCTGGCTCTGATAGTGGTAAGGCATTAGTGAATATGGAGTAAAGTGTTGGAGAAAGCACGCTCCCTTGTGATACACCACTTTTTAATTTGATTTCGTTACTGGTGTCCTTACCAATATCCTTTTTTGCAGTTTTGTTACCTAGAAAATAGGATAACGTTTTTTTCTATTACATTGGCCATTTTCAGTATTAATAAATTATACTTTAGTCCAATATGCCACACTTTATCGAAAGCTTTGGCAACATTACGTAGAACTACATTTTTTTTTTCTCTCTGTTAATGCGTTTGCAATGGTTTCCTATGTGAATGCAATTGTTGTGTGGTTTCCTCTGTACGTCCTAAAACCGTGGTGCCTTTCATGTATTATATTGTTTACAGATATGAATGTGTTTAATCTGCCTAGTATTATACGTTCGTATAGCTTTCCTGGGACCTCTAATAAGGAGATAGGTCTATAGTTTTTGGATGTATTGGTGACTTATTCCATTTAGGGATAAATTTTATCATGGCCTTTTTGAAAATCTCAGGAAAGTATTCAGCTGAATAGCATGCGTTAAATACTTGTTTCAGTTTGGTACAGTGCCTTGTCGGTGATATTTTTCTAATATCAGTTCATTAATTTTTAAGGAACCCGGTGCTTTGTTTTTAAACCTCCGTAAATATTTTCATATTTCATCTTTGTCAATTTCCCTTGTATAATAATTTTTACCGTTCAGTCTGCTTAGGTCAGCTAGGGGAAATGCTGATACCCTTTGTGAGTTTACATTTATACAATTATGAATCTATGTGATCCAAGTGGTCTTTATCATATAAATCTTCTTCATCTTCCATTATTCGGAAGATGTCTTTCCATGTTCTTTCTCTTTGTCTGTATAATATTTGTTTCCTTCCGTGTCTTTCATGTATTTGGTGTGTATTATGATTTTACCGTTCAGTGCTTTGAATTCATTCCAGAAATCTCTGGTGTTCTTACTATTATTAATTAGGTCATTAACTTTAAGTTCCCAATTTCTATTGTAATTCTCTTTACATCTTTCTCTTAGCTCATGCCTTATTCTGGTATACTCTCTGAAATGCTCGTTTGACTATCCACTAATTTCTAGATTAGTTATTTTAGGAATTACTTTGAGCTGGTATGTCTTTTTTTTTTTTTTTTTTTTTTTAATTGCTTTGTCCATGGCTTGTTTTTAAAAAAATCCGTTCATTGGTGGTTGATGCAAGTTCTTCTGGGTTGCTCTTGTTTTATGTTTTTATTTGATGTTTCTTTGAGTAGTTCCCAGTTTGCTTTGTTTGTTTTGTATATAAGAGGAGTTTCAGTTATGAATGGTTTAGTAGATAATCTCGGTATTATAGGTATGTGGTCAGATGTGGTTATTTCTCCAGGTTCAGTAATAAAATTTAGATAGTGATGTTTGTTTGAAAAAAATAACTTATCTGGAGTTGAAGCAGAGTTGGTGTGTAAGTATGTTGGGAAGTAAGGTCTCATATGTATCAGTTTCCCTTGATTTTTTAAAATCAGTTAAGCTTTTTCCCCACTCTGTTATTATCTCTGTTGCCAAAATATTTGTGTCTTGCATTGAAATCGCCAATTATGTAAGTAGGTATGTTATTGCTTAGAAGTCTATAGATATCTGTGAAGGGAAGGTAAGGTCGTGTAGATGGTAAGTATGTAGTTGAGATTATTATTGGTCCAGGACTTGTTTGGATTTCAACTGGAAGAATGTCAGTGTCAAAATCATCATATAATTTATTTTGAATGTTATGCTTAATGGCTATGACAGATCCGTCCGCTAGGCTTTCGGTATAAATAATTTTGTATGTTTTGTACCCGGGTATTTTGAATTTTTCTGTGGATTTTAGACTATGACTGTTTATTAATTTTAATAAAGATTAGGTTTGGTAGAAATTTGAAGTAGTTATCTATCAAGGAGTTTTTTGTTTGATTTCCAGCTTAGTATATTATGTTGTATTATTTTGAGGGAACTATTCATAATGTGTAGATCTTGGTCTTTGGTCTCTCCTTTCCAGGTGTGATCTTTCTTTCACTAGGCCAGATCTTAATTTCCTGAATTCATCTTTTTCTATTTTTCTCCAACATCCTTTTGTAGTATTTTATTTGCCAGAATCCCAGTAAATAGTTCTTCATCATCTATACGGTTATTTTCATATCTGAATTCAATTTTATTACCTTGCAGGTCGTTTACTTGGTCGTTGGCTGTAAAGTTTGTCCTGGGCCATCCCTTCTCTATTGTAGCTTCTGTTACATCTTTCTCTTCTACATTTTTTTTCTAGTTGTACATCATTTTGATCATTCTGGTTATTCTGTGTATTTGTTGAACTCTTGCTCCGTGGCAATGTCTGTTTTTTGTGCTTCGATTTTTTTTTTTTTTTTTCGTGGTTGCAAAACTTTACTGGAGTTTGGGATCATTTCACTACTGCAGAGAATTTCTGGTACTTTGTTTTTCTTGTTCCTATCTGGGGATCCTTTCCATTTTATTTTAATTCTCGCCATAGTTTATCCTACAGTGGGATCCTAGAGGGGGGCCGAAACCCGGCATACGACACAGCAAAGAAAGATTAAAATGGAGCCTACCTATGCACAGCGATTTGATGATCCAATTTCTAAAAATTGTCGTAATCACTCACTCTGCGCCTAACCTTGATCAATTGTTTGGCCGACCCTTCCAATGGGCTAAAGACAGTCCTTCTAAGGGCCCCCTTTGGCAAGCCGCAGGGTTCACTTTCACTACACTAGGGGACGCTAAGGCCGAACAGAAGTACAGGAGGAGAGAAAAGAAACGCTGCACAAGGGCGGGCTCTCTACCAAGCGGGAGAGCCCCGTTACACAGGTGCAGATTTGTGGTTTTAGAGCAGTGGTTCTCAAAGTGGGCGGTACCGCCCCCCTGGGGGTGGTGAAACGATCTTGGGGGGCGGTGAGGCGAAAGGGGGCGGTAGGGGGGGGCAGTAGGGTGGCATCAGGAGCAGCTAATATTTAAGTTTGTTTTTACAAAACCTAAATGACATAATACATGTCATGACAGGTTGTTTTCGTTTATCCTTCTCCACAGACTACCACTTTTCTCACAGCGATAAAAGCAGAAAACGATCCTGTGTGCAACACCACACACTCACACCATCGTTACAATAGCTTTATTTTGTTACGGAGTTCGAAGTCCAATGTATCTGCCTGTGTTTTCAATTTCTACACAACGCGTACATTACGTGACGCACGCCGCCAAATCAGATCAGAGTCAGAGAGAGAGAGAGAGAGAGAGAGAGAGAGAGAGAGAGAGAGAGAGAGAGAGAGAGAGAGAGAGAGAGAGAGAGAGAGAGATAGAGAGATATATATATATATATATATATATATATATATATATATATATATATATATATAGTAAGTTTGTGTTCGCCTTTGTGTGTGAGGGGGGCGCTAGGAATCCACCTGTTAGCGAAGGGGGCGTTAGCCTGTAAAAGTTTGAGAACCACTGCTTTAGAGTTTGCCAGATTCAGGTGGAGCCAGCTCCACCTCGCGTGTTGGTGCACACTATAACAGGTAGGTAAACACAGCCCCCCAAAGGGGGGGGGGGTCCGAACAAGACAGTGTGTAAAGAAGGACAGGGGGTAAACAGCGAGCGTATCGGCGAGCAGATGTTCATAGAGGTGTTGCTGCTTTGGCTGCCAGTCCGGAACTGAGCGGGAAACAAAGCTTTTAAATGAATTGGGAGCGTGGCAAAAAGGTGAAGGCTTAACAAGGAGGAAGTAGGTGACCAATCAAATGTTCTGAAGTGAATGAGGTTGAGTCGGGTAAAAGAGTCACGTTTCCCCGGGGACCGAGAAAGTGGCAGGAATGTCGTACTGTAATTAGAATCTCTCCTGAGAAGGAAGATATGAGAGCGATAGAGAGGTGAGAGACCATGTGGGTGAATATTATTAGATGAAGTAGTCGATTTATATATATATATATATATATATATATATATATATATATATATATATATATATATATATATATATATATATATATATATATATACACACACACACACACACACACACATACATACATACATACATACATACATACATACATACATGAATACATTCGTTTATTTGATGTGATAGCAAGATTGCAGACCCATTACTAATACCATGAAACCATTTAAATTCCAGGAAGCCCTGACAACTTTGGTGGGATATGGGAACCAGGCTGGTGCACGGCTCACTAGAGTCCCACCTGCATCACAATATTAACAATTTTCACTCATATCATGCAATCTTTTAAGAATCTCACTAAGTGATGAATGTATTTTTTTTCTATTGAGCAAATGTCCATCTCAGATAAAAAAGAAAAGAAAAATCAACAACGTAAATGTGCAAGTTGACATTTTTTAATGATAGATATTCTATTAAGTGTTTAGGCAATTGTGCTCCTCTAGTTACTCAGGAAGCATAAATCGCCCTTTGTACCATGGATGACAGCCTCAATAAGAAAAATATAAATGCTAAAAATAACATACATAAGTTACAGTAAAATTTGATAAGTACAACATATAAGAAAGCTTTTAAAGTTTAGGTATAGGAAAGCAATGGATTGGAACTAGCTCTCTAACACAATGGTTTGTTAATGAAATGGACTGAATTTTCAAATTGTTAGTATTAAGTCAATAAGTAGCTTTGAAGCAAGATTAAACCAACTTATGAATGAAGGAGATTGGTGAGATTAGGAAGTTTAGTTCACACAGGGATTGCCACGTTCACCCCTGACGGCCTCTTACAGCTTCCCTCATTTCCTTAAGCTCTTATCTGCCCATGTGATTCTATTAATATTGACACTAATGTTTTAAGAATAAAAACAGTATAGTACAGTCATTACCTACACTTTTCCATGTCACACCTGTCCAACCATCCACACAGCTGTCTGGCACCGATTGGTCTGTCTGGTCTACGTATGTAAGCTCCACGTCGCCACCACTCCACAGACAAGACAAATGCGCAGCGACAAACGTTATACATAACAGTTTACTCTCATACGACTTATCATACATATGTTTTATGTAATATATATATATATATATATATATATATATATATATATATATATATATATATATATATATATATATATATATATATATATATATGAATAAACATAAGCAATACATACATCAGATATCAAAAATTATGATAATAAGTCCTCATAATGTAAAAATTAACTACTATTTGAATGCACATATCATCCCCAATGATGATACACTTCCTCTCCTACAAAGTATATATATATATATATATATATATATATATATATATATATATATATATATATATATATATATATATATATATATATATATATATATACAGCCTAACGATGAACAGATCTTTTAATCTTTACATTACTTGTACCTTTGTTTTTTGACACGAGTTTCTCATTTTTTTTTAAATTTAAGAATGACGTCCCTCACCAATCCATCTCGTCCAGTCAACGTGTGCCAACATCCAAGTTCCTCTCATAATGTTAGTGTCATGTACCAACACCAAATAGCCTGTTTTTACATTTCTTTTAACAGTATGCCATTTTTGCTGCTCCACAAGATTAGGGAAGAAGTCCCCTTGCCATTTCTTCCAACATGTTGTTACAATATTGCTCAAGAACTCCATCCTTTTGCGGCTGTGGCCTTCTGACTACATACCAACTGGAGCATGGTTAGATGCCCTACCTAATAAAAAATCATTTGGACATAAATAACTTCCAGCATTCTCATATGATCCTGGCTTGAGAACTATTGAGGGTTCATTAAGAAGGTTCGCTACCTCAAGCAGTACAGTCTTTAACTCTGCAAATGATAATGTACTGTCCACAATAGAAGCATTCAGTGATCGCTTCGCGCTCTTGATCAACGTCTCACGTATGCCGTTTTGCCAAGGGGCGTCTGCGATTTAGTGAACATCTAATCCATACATTGATTTATACCAAAATTGTAAATGCTGTTCAAATTCAATTTATCAAACATTTACCTTATCTCTTTCTCAGCTGACAGAAACTGAGGGCCTTTATCAGAATGCATGGTAAAGGGATAGCCTCTCATGGACAAAAATCGTCTGAAAACCATCAAGAAGTTTTATGTATCATAACCCTCCAGCAACTCTAAGTAAACGCTTCTAGTAGGTAAACAATTGAATATTATTCCAAAAGCCTTGCCAAAGGTTCTGAAAGGCATATATATTAATTACTCCTAGGGAGGTCTAAAGCACTGGATCACGGGGTGCTGTGAGCTAATCATCAAAACCAGATGTGACCTCACTGAACGTTTCCCTTTGTATATCATAACATAAGGGGTTAATCACAGCCTGCCCTCTAAAGACAACCTCTATCTTCATTTTCGTTCTAAAGCTGGATGTTGTGTCTATTTCCGTAACGACATAACTTGCTCTCCTGCCCACGGTCTTGAATCTTTTGAGTTTTCCACCATCTGGCTTCGACTTCAGAGTCACTCTATAACTAAATTTTTCTGTGCTGTATATCTCTCACCTAACTTCTCTGACTATAGAAAATTCTTTGACTATCTAACTTCTAAAGTGGAGCCCATTCTGACTCTCTTTCCTTTTGCTGAGATCTCCATTCTTGGAGACTTTAATGTTCACCACCAGCTTTGGCTTTCCTCTTCTTTCACTAACCATCCTGGTGAACTTGCCTATAACTTTGCTATTCTACATGACCTAGAGCAACTAGTGCAACACCCTACTCGTATTCCTGATCGTCTTGGAGATACGGCCAACATTTTTTTATCTTTTCCTAAACTCTAATCCTTCTGCTTATTCTGTCACCCTTTCTTCTCCGTTGGGTTCCTCCGATCACAATCTCATATCTCTATTTTGTCCTATCTCTCCAACTCCTCCACAGGACCCTCTAAAGCGGAGCTGCCTTTGGCATTTTGCCTCTGCTAGTTGGGCAGACCTGAGGAGGTATTATGCTGATTTTCCTTGGAATGATTACTGCTTCCGTGACAAAGACCCGTCTCTGTGTGCTGAGTGCATAACAGAGATGATAGTGTCTGGCACGGAGGCGTACATTCCTCACTCTTTTTCTCGACCTAAACCTTCCAAACCCTGGTTTAACACAGCTTGCTCTCGTGTTATCCATGATAGAGAAGTGACCCACAAAATATACTTGAGCCTTCCATCACCTAAGTCTCACGCGCTTTATATTTTTGCCCGAAATCATGCTAAGTCTGTTCCTCAACTTGCCAAAAAACTCCTTCATTCATAGAAAGTGTCAAAAGCTTTCCAGATATAACTCACCTCGAGACTTCTGGCATCTACCCAAAAACATCTCCAACAACTTTACTTCTTCATCTTTCCCACCTTTAGTTCAAGCAGATGGCACCCATGCCATCTCATCTATCTCTAAAGCTGAACTCTTCTCTCAAACCTTTGCTTATAACTCTATCTTGGACGATTCAGGGCTTGTTCCTCCTTCTCTTCCCCCTTCTGACTACTTCATGCCACTATTAAAATCCTTCGTTATGATATTTTCCATGCCCTAGCTGGCCTAAACCCTCGGAAGGCTTATATACCTAATGAAATCCCTCCTATTGCTCTCCGAAACGGTGCCCCCGTGCTTGCACTTTGCCTAGTCAAACTCTTTCAACTCTCTCTACTTCTACCTTTCCTTCTTGCTGGAGGTTTGTCTACATTCTGCCTGTTCCTAAAAAGGGTGACCGTTCTAATCCTTCAAACTACCGTCCTCTTGCTTTAATTTCCTGCTTATCTAAAGTTTTTGAGTCTCTTCTCAACAAGAAGATTCTTAAACATCTATCACTTCACAATCTTCTGTCTGACCGCCAGTATGGCTTCCGTCAATGCTGCTCTACTGGTGATCTTCTGGCTTTCCTTACTGAGTCTTTTAGAGATTTTGGTGAAACATTTGCTGTAGCCCTAGACATATCAAAAGCTTTTGATAGAGTCTGGCACAAAGCTTTAATTTCCAAACTACCCTTCTATGACTTCTATCCTTCTCTCTGCAATTTTATCTCATGTTTCTTTTCTGATCGTTCTATTGCTGCTGTGGTAGACGGTCACTATTCTTCCTCTAAATCTATCAACAGTAGTGTTCCTTAAAGGTCTGTCCTATCACCCACTCTCTTCCTATTACTCATCAATGATCTTCTAAACCAAACTTCCTGCCCAATCCATTTCTATGCTGATGATACCACCTTGTACCTTTCCACATCTTTCCATAGACGACCAACCCTTCAAGAAGTACACAGCTCACGCAGGGAAGCCTCAAAACACCTAACTTCTCATCCCTCTAAAATTTCTGATTGGGGCAAAGCAAACGTAATGTTTTTCAATGTCTCAAAAACTCAATTACTTTACCTATCAACTCGACACAACCTTCCAAATAACTATCCCCTCTTCTTCAGTGACACTCGACTGTCCCCTTCTCCTACACTAAGCATTCTTTAATAAACAACCTTTACGTGTAATCTAAACTGGAAACTTCACATATCCTCTTTAGCTAAAACAGCTTCCATGAAGTTAGGTGTTCTGAGCCGTCTCCGCCAGTTTTACTCACCTCCCCAACTGCTAAATCTATACAGGGGCCTCATCTCTCCATGTATGGAGTATGCTTCACATGTCTGGGGAGGCTCCACTCATACAGCTCTATTGAAAAGGTTGGAATCAAAAGCTTTTCGTCTTATCAACTCCTCTCCTCTGTCTGACTGTCTTCAGCCTCTTTCTCATCGCCGCAATGTTGCCTCTCTTGCTCTCTTTTATCGCTATTTTCATGATAAGTGCTGTTCTGATCTCGCTTACTGCCTGCCTCCCCTGCTCCCGCGGCCTCACTGCACAAGATTTGCCTCTTCCTCTCACCTCTATTCTGTCAACCTCTTTAATGCAAGAGTTAACCAGTATTCTCAGTGTTTCATCCTTTTCTCTGGTAAACTCTGGAACTCTCTCCCTGCTTCTGTATTTCCACCTGCTTATGACTTGAACTGTTTCAAGAGAGAGGTATCAAGACGCTTATCCCATTTTTTTCTTTCATGAATCTGGACTTACCATGGGCCGGCACTACAGTGGGCTTTTTTGTCTTATTTTTGTTGCCCTTGGGCGCCTTCCTTCTATATAAAAAAAAATAGATAAATAAAGTTCACTGAATGACACATTGATTTTTAAGCATATCGCCTAAACCTTTGGAGAAAAAAAAATCCTAATTATATAAAAGAACTCATAATTCTGGATACCCCATGATATTCCTAACACTTTCTCCTCCTTACTTTCTAGTAACTTGATTTCACGGCAATCACCATTCTTCCTGAGATCACCCAGGAAATCCCCTTGACGACAGAATGTGCTCTACATCCTTTCTTAACTTAGCTCCGCCTTTCTCACTGGGAACAGCTTGTATCATATCATCTACATGTGTAGTTCTCATAACAATGTGAACAGCATATGTATAATTATTCAAATGCATATATGCAGTGTGCCGGAGAGCTAAGGTTGTTATAATTCCACTAGGTAGATCCCCAAATGAGACTCCAATTAGCCGCGTCGCAGTGAGGGTCGTAGATATCTATTAGCGCTACAAATTTTTAATTGTCTCCGATATCCTGAGGCAAAGGGGTGACTTAGCTAATCTGGAAACCGATGTGCAGAAACAAATACGACATGAATTGCTGCACAAGTGTATTTAAAATTAAAAACATAACTGTTTATGTTATTATTTATACTTACTAGTCTATGATAATGCTTTGTTAATTCAATTATATGATAAAACTTAAAAATAGGTAATGGTTTTTATTTAAAGTAAGTACGTGCGGTAAAAATAAAGTAATGCTGATTTTGGTTTATGCATTTTATCTGGGATTATTGAAAAATAGCAGATAACACTGTCACCTCCTATATATGAAGCTAATCAGTGAAATAAAACAGAACAGCATCGCTGGCGGACGTACGACGAACTGAAATAAGCTCGCCCTCCTGCCTCACCGCTCTGTCTAAACTCCGCCCTTTTCTTCTTCTTCTTCCTCTTGTGACTTTTGATGGTTGTCTCTGTTGATCGTCACCTCTACTTCTGTCTTGTTTTACTTAAAGGTTTTATCAGTTCCCTTCAGTTTTAGTCATTGTAGAAGCAGAAGGCATACACAAGGACATTATTATTAGGAAGGTAATGTGTCTGAATAAATTAGTGATGTTCTATATGATTTTGTGTCGGCAAATTTCCGCGGGCCAAACCACACATCCTTCTTCCACAAATTTGTAGGACCCGTGACGCGCCTTGGCAGACTGCACGTCTGATTCCAGAAAAGGAAGAGAAAGACAGACCAAGTAACTGATAAGGTCAAAGGATTTGCGAGATTTCCGAGCGGAAAAACGGAAGCTAAAAGAAAGAATAAATGTTGTTTAGGCTTGTTTGTTGCCGCCAGCCGAGGATAGTTGTCGTACCGGAAACGTTACGTATTTGTTAGAACATAATATTTCCTATACATTACATGCGTTTGCCTATTGTTCAATACATTCAAATGAAATTAAATATTATTGTACGTCCATTGAAGTCAGTAGAAAATGACAGATTACTTGCCTTGATACAATCATAGGTGGTTTTATGAATATCATCTGAAATTATGAATAAAGGCTCAAACAATGTCATATACCATCAATTATCATGAAATAAATTTATTTAAATTTCAGAAGCATTAATGTGTAACGACACACACACACCTTTGTAAGCTTTTTAAAGCTTGCCCCAAAGAGTACTTATTTTTTCAACAAGAATTACAAAGTCTGGTGGTGTCTGACAATAAAACCCTCACTGCGACGCGGCTAATTAAGACATAATGCTCAAGTAATTTTGATAAATCTATATATCTGCAGATGAGTCTGTGAGTATGCTGATCCCACTCATATAATATGATGGTATGATACATCCTGGAAGTATCTCCAATCACAACTATCTTTTCTTGTCTCATTCTCATTGTAGTGGTTGACATATACATAGAGTTTGTAAGTGTCCAGAATTTAAACCTAGCGGGCGAGGGAGTTGGGTGCAGGTGGCCGACGGCCCGATACAAGGGGATCACTGTTGTGTGTGTTGCCAGAAGCGCGACGATATTGCCTAGCTGTATTTTTACCGTATGTATTCGTGTAAGGACGAGGGAACTATTGTAAGGGAATGTAGTGTGTATTTGGGGGGAGAATTAGATGTATTGGGTGGAGAGGAAAGATCTGTATGGTTAAGTATGTGTAGTTTGAGTAGTGGCGGGGAGAGACATGTGGCACGTCTTGGCGCGGGACGCTGGTCCCTGCGTGCCCGAGGGAAGGAACTTGCTTGTTGGCTGGCGGTGTTTTGGGAGGACGGACGCGGGCGTGGGTGCCTTGTCACACGTGGGAGACTGTCTTTTGTGAGTATACGGCGGGTTTGAGGTAAGACACGGGGTGTGTTGTGTCGCCCAGAGGTATATCAGGCGTTGGGAGCCTGGCGTGAGTAAGATTGGGGAGTATATCGGTTATTGTCCGCGTCCTCAGGTGATGGTGTTATTGCTCACGGGTGTAACTTAGTGTCACATGTCTCTACGCCTTTTCTTTTGCAGCCCGAAGTGGTTGAATATCTCAACTGTTATCTTTCGATAATATACTCTGTTAAAAACATTGACCACGTTCTTTCTTTGTTCCCGGGAAAAAAATATAAATTAACTCTGTCGGAGGGTGGGTAAGTCCCCTAGCCAAACAAAAACCCCCAGCCCCTCCACAGATTTGGGGGCCTGTCCGGGATCACAAGTAAAGATCAAGATCAACTATTGTTGTGTTTTACCCGCGCTCTGACAAAAGCCAGGAGCATAGTGACACCAAATATTTTATCTTAGTGGAGATGTGAGGTGGCGAGACCAGTGCTGTGTGGGGGGTGAGAAGACGAGTTTGGGAGGAGTAGGCCTCGCGGTGGACGGTTGGGTGACCTGTCTGGTCACGGGTAAGTAAACAAGAGGACAGAGATAACTGTGGAATGTGGGGTCGGTTGTTGGTGGTAATCCGAGCCGCGTGTGAGTTAGGGGTAAAGTCAAGTGCTTGGCGTGGGTAGAGAGAAGCGAATGCCAGCGTGGGGAGGCACTTCAGGCCGCGTTGTCAACCCGTGTGGAGTGAGGTGGAAGGTGACCGCGCCGCGAGAGACGTCGCCAGGTGAGAAGCAGAGTTAACTTAGCTGGTCAGTTGCATTGTTTGCTGGTAGGCGAACGATGAGTGATAACATGGAGGAAATTATCGAGGATCCCAGTGAGATACTAAGGCAGGGGAACGCTTTCCTTAAAAGTGATTGGCTTAGGGTAGCTGCACACTATGAGGTGGAAGTTAGGGGCGGATGGACGAAGCGAGAAGTAAGGGCAGCGGTGGAGCAAAATTTAAGGGCAAGACTGGGTGCGGATGAACAGGAGGAAAATGGGCCTCTGAGCGAGAGTGAGGATTTGCCTGAGGAAGAGGAGGCGGAAGCGGACCAGAGTGAGGAAGTGAGGGTGGCGAGATTGCAGCTCGAGTTGGTGTTTAAGAGAGAGCAAGCTGCACTAGAGAGGGAAGACAGGCTGCGTAGGGAAGAGAGAGAAGATATGCGCCGTAGGGAGGAGAGAGAGCATGAGATTCAGCTCGCAAAACTAAGGGCTGGAGTACGGGGAAACGGAAATGCTGATGATGTTTTCTATAAGGCGAAGTCGATGGTGCCCAAATTTCCGGAGTCTGAGCCCGAAGACTTCTTTATAGCATTTGAGGCAACGGCTCGAACCTTAGAGTGGCAAGAGAAGCATTGGTCTCTACTGGCTCATACAGTTTTCCCTGCCAGAGCCCTAGCTGCATATTTGGCATTAGAGGAAAATGTGAGGGAGGACTATTACAGGGTGAAGGATGAGGTGCTGAAAGCGAATGAAGTAACGGCAGAGCATTACAGGAATAAATTCAGAACAATCAAGAGAGATCAGGAGGAAAGGTTTGCTGAGTATATTCATGTCCTGGACAGGAATATTGCGAAGTGGTGGAAAACGGCAGGGGCCGACACTCTCGAGAAGGCAAGAGAATTATGCCTGCTGGAGCAATTTCTACAGGGAATACCCCAAGAGGTGAGGCTTTATTTGCGTGAGAAGCAAGTAAGCACGCCGGCCCAAGCAGCTAGCATGGCGGAAGATTATGAACTTGTGGCGAAGACAGGACGCGAAGCTAATAAGTCAGGACGTGAGGTATATAGGGCCTGTTCCAAACATGGGGAGGCTATAGCCAGCCTAAATAAACCCACACGGTGCATGAAATGTGGCAATGCATGTACTCAGGTGGTGGGGGGAATGACCACAGGTTATTGGCCAGAAGAAGTAAGTGCTATACCTGCGGGCAGATTGGTCATTTGCCATTATGTAGATTTCTAGGATGATTAATCCGATGGTATTTCACCACCCAAAACTTGTTAGCTTGATTATAAAAAAAGTCCTTGTTCTATTAGTTCAAACTCTTTTTTGTCTTTAACTGTGTATTCCGTAATAGGATCCAGTCTGCATGTACAAGTTTCTTTACCGTAGTAGAAATAACTACTTAGGACCTTATATAAGGAAAACTTTAAACCAAGCTCCTCTAACTTCAATGTCTTAATCTTTAACAGAGACTGTGACATGATTCATAATGATTCATGCACTGTCAAAATTCAGATTTTCCATCGTTATGCTTTCTCATACAGAACACCTGAACTATTTTCCAATAACTGAATGTTATCTACAGCCTTCTCTACTTTAAAAAGTAAAGTGTATTGGCTAATTCAACATTTGTTACTGGGTTGCTACTGTTAGGTTCGGGACATCAGACAGAGGTCTTATGGGGAACAATGGGGAATGGGGAAGTCACCTACCACCCTCGGTAAAGTACACACACACACACACACACACACACACACACACACACACACACACGCACACACACACATACACACACACACACGCACACATACACACACACACACACACACACACACACACACACACACACAGACACACACACACACACACACACACACATAGGGTGTTTTTTTAAGAACGATAGAGATAGGAAAAATAATACAATAAAGCAAATTTTTTCCAAAAATGTATTTGAATCTGAAAGTTTTATGCATTACATTAACATTTGAAGATTATCTGGGACATATGGCCGCCACGACTGTTCTTAACAAACCGAATTCTGGATGTCCAATTATGGGCCACTTTTTCCAGCATTTCTGGACGAATATCACGAATAACGCGTCCAATATTGGCCTCCAAGGCATCAATTGTCGCTGGTTTATCAGCATAGACCTTTGACTCCACATAGCCCCACAAGAAAAAGTCAAGAGGTGTCAAATCGCAAGACCTTGGAGGCCAATTGACAGGACCATTTCTTGAAATGAGTTTGTCATCAAACTTTGTTTTCAACAAGTCAATGGTTGCATTAGCTCCGGCGGCTGGCCTCCGGTCGCTCTCAAAGGGTCGCCAGATATCCCAATTCATTTAAAATGTAAATGTAATATATTAAGCTTTCAAATAACGGTAAATTTTTTTTATCTAATGTGCTTTATTGAATTATTTATTTGAATTTTAAGTTCTATCGTTCTTAAAAAAAAACACCCTTTATATATATATATATATATATATATATATATATATATATATATATATATATATATATATATATATAAAGGGTGTTTTTTTTTAAGAACGATAGAACTTAAAATTCAAATAAATAATTCAATAAAGCACATTAGATAAAAAAAATTTACCGTTATTTGAAAGCTTAATATATTACATTTACATTTTAAATGAATTGGGATATCTGGCGACCCTTTGAGAGCGACCGGAGGCCAGCCGCCGGAGCTAATGCAACCATTGACTTGTTGAAAACAAAGTTTGATGACAAACTCATTTCAAGAAATGGTCCTGTCAATTGGCCTCCAAGGTCTTGCGATTTGACACCTCTTGACTTTTTCTTGTGGGGCTATGTGGAGTCAAAGGTCTATGCTGATAAACCAGCGACAATTGATGCCTTGGAGGCCAATATTGGACGCGTTATTCGTGATATTCGTCCAGAAATGCTGGAAAAAGTGGCCCATAATTGGACATCCAGAATTCGGTTTGTTAAGAACAGTCGTGGCGGCCATATGTCCCAGATAATCTTCAAATGTTAATGTAATGCATAAAACTTTCAGATTCAAATACATTTTTGGAAAAAATTTGCTTTATTGTATTATTTTTCCTATCTCTATCGTTCTTAAAAAAACACCCTATGTGTGTGTGTGTGTGTGTGTGTGTGTCTGTGTGTGTGTGTGTGTGTGTGTGTGTGTGTGTGTGTGTGTATGTGTGCGTGTGTGTGTGTGTATGTGTGTGTGTGCGTGTGTGTGTGTGTGTGTGTGTGTGTGTGTGTGTGTGTGTGTGTGTACTTTACCGAGGGTGGTAGGTGACTTCCCCATTCCCCATTGTTCCCCATAAGACCTCTGTCTGATGTCCCGAACCTAACAGTAGCAACCCAGTAACAAATGTTGAATTAGCCAATACACTTTACTTTTTAAAGTAGAGAAGGCTGTAGATAACATTCAGTTATTGGAAAATAGTTCAGGTGTTCTGTATGAGAAAGCATAACGATGGAAAATCTGAATTTTGACAGTGCATGAATCATTATGAATCATGTCACAGTCTCTGTTAAAGATTAAGACATTGAAGTTAGAGGAGCTTGGTTTAAAGTTTTCCTTATATAAGGTCCTAAGTAGTTATTTCTACTACGGTAAAGAAACTTGTACATGCAGACTGGATCCTGTTACGGAATACACAGTTAAAGACAAAAAAGAGTTTGAACTAATAGAACAAGGACTTTTTTTATAATCAAGCTAACAAGTTTTGGGTGGTGAAATACCATCGGATTAATCATCCTAGAAATCTACATAATGGCAAATGACCAATCTGCCCGCAGGTATAGCACTTACTTCTTCTGGCCAATAACCTGTGGTCATTCCCCCCACCACCTGAGTACATGCATTGCCACATTTCATGCACCGTGTGGGTTTATTTAGGCTGGCTATAGCCTCCCCATGTTTGGAACAGGCCCTATATACCTCACGTCCTGACTTATTAGCTTCGCGTCCTGTCTTCGCCACAAGTTCATAATCTTCCGCCATGCTAGCTGCTTGGGCCGGCGTGCTTACTTGCTTCTCACGCAAATAAAGCCTCACCTCTTGGGGTATTCCCTGTAGAAATTGCTCCAGCAGGCATAATTCTCTTGCCTTCTCGAGAGTGTCGGCCCCTGCCGTTTTCCACCACTTCGCAATATTCCTGTCCAGGACATGAATATACTCAGCAAACCTTTCCTCCTGATCTCTCTTGATTGTTCTGAATTTATTCCTGTAATGCTCTGCCGTTACTTCATTCGCTTTCAGCACCTCATCCTTCACCCTGTAATAGTCCTCCCTCACATTTTCCTCTAATGCCAAATATGCAGCTAGGGCTCTGGCAGGGAAAACTGTATGAGCCAGTAGAGACCAATGCTTCTCTTGCCACTCTAAGGTTCGAGCCGTTGCCTCAAATGCTATAAAGAAGTCTTCGGGCTCAGACTCCGGAAATTTGGGCACCATCGACTTCGCCTTATAGAA
>CM035202.1:419470-435083 GCA_020233015.1 Callinectes sapidus | reverse complement strand
ATATATATATATATATATATATATATTCTTTTTTTTTTTTCAAATTGAAAACACAGGCAGATACATTGGACTTCGAACTCCGTAACAAAATAAAGCTATTGTAACGATGGTGTGAGTGTGTGGTGTTGCACACAGGATCGTTTTCTGCTTTTATCGCTGTGAGAAAAGTGGTAGTCTGTGGAGAAGGATAAACGAAAACAACCTGTCATGACATGTATTATGTCATTTAGGTTTTGTAAAAACAAACTTAAATATTAGCTGCTCCTGATGCCACCCTACTGCCCCCCCCTACCGCCCCCTTTCGCCTCACCGCCCCCCAAGATCGTTTCACCACCCCCAGGGGGGCGGTACCGCCCACTTTGAGAACCACTGCTCTAAAACCACAAATCTGCACCTGTGTAACGGGGCTCTCCCGCTTGGTAGAGAGCCCGCCCTTGTGCAGCGTTTCTTTTCTCTCCTCCTGTACTTCTGTTCGGCCTTAGCGTCCCCTAGTGTAGTGAAAGTGAACCCTGCGGCTTGCCAAAGGGGGCCCTTAGAAGGACTGTCTTTAGCCCATTGGAAGGGTCGGCCAAACAATTGATCAAGGTTAGGCGCAGAGTGAGTGATTACGACAATTTTTAGAAATTGGATCATCAAATCGCTGTGCATAGGTAGGCTCCATTTTAATCTTTCTTTGCTGTGTCGTATGCCGGGTTTCGGCCCCCCTCTAGGATCCCACTGTAGGATAAACTATGGCGAGAATTAAAATAAAATGGAAAGGATCCCCAGATAGGAACAAGAAAAACAAAGTACCAGAAATTCTCTGCAGTAGTGAAATGATCCCAAACTCCAGTAAAGTTTTGCAACCACGAAAAAAAAAAAAAAAAAATCGAAGCACAAAAAACAGACATTGCCACGGAGCAAGAGTTCAACAAATACACAGAATAACCAGAATGATCAAAATGATGTACAACTAGAAAAAAAATGTAGAAGAGAAAGATGTAACAGAAGCTACAATAGAGAAGGGATGGCCCAGGACAAACTTTACAGCCAACGACCAAGTAAACGACCTGCAAGGTAATAAAATTGAATTCAGATATGAAAATAACCGTATAGATGATGAAGAACTATTTACTGGGATTCTGGCAAATAAAATACTACAAAAGGATGTTGGAGAAAAATAGAAAAAGATGAATTCAGGAAATTAAGATCTGGCCTAGTGAAAGAAAGATCACACCTGGAAAGGAGAGACCAAAGACCAAGATCTACACATTATGAATAGTTCCCTCAAAATAATACAACATAATATACTAAGCTGGAAATCAAACAAAAAACTCCTTGATAGATAACTACTTCAAATTTCTACCAAACCTAATCTTAATTAATAAACAGTCATAGTCTAAAATCCACAGAAAAATTCAAAATACCCGGGTACAAAACATACAAAATTATTTATACCGAAAGCCTAGCGGACGGATCTGTCATAGCCATTAAGCATAACATTCAAAATAAATTATATGATGATTTTGACACTGACATTCTTCCAGTTGAAATCCAAACAAGTCCTGGACCAATAATAATCTCAACTACATACTTACCATCTACACGACCTTACCTTCCCTTCACAGATATCTATAGACTTCTAAGCAATAACATACCTACTTACATAATTGGCGATTTCAATGCAAGACACAAATATTTTGGCAACAGAGATAATAACAGAGTGGGGAAAAAGCTTAACTGATTTTAAAAAATCAAGGGAAACTGATACATATGAGACCTTACTTCCCAACATACTTACACACCAACTCTGCTTCAACTCCAGATAAGTTATTTTTTTCAAACAAACATCACTATCTAAATTTTATTACTGAACCTGGAGAAATAACCACATCTGACCACATACCTATAATACCGAGATTATCTACTAAACCATTCATAACTGAAACTCCTCTTATATACAAAACAAACAAAGCAAACTGGGAACTACTCAAAGAAACATCAAATAAAAACATAAAACAAGAGCAACCCAGAAGAACTTGCATCAACCACCAATGAACGGATTTTTTTAAAAACAAGCCATGGACAAAGCAATTAAAAAAAAAAAAAAAAAAAAAAAGACATACCAGCTCAAAGTAATTCCTAAAATAACTAATCTAGAAATTAGTGGATAGTCAAACGAGCATTTCAGAGAGTATACCAGAATAAGGCATGAGCTAAGAGAAAGATGTAAAGAGAATTACAATAGAAATTGGGAACTTAAAGTTAATGACCTAATTAATAATAGTAAGAACACCAGAGATTTCTGGAATGAATTCAAAGCACTGAACGGTAAAATCATAATACACACCAAATACATGAAAGACACGGAAGGAAACAAATATTATACAGACAAAGAGAAAGAACATGGAAAGACATCTTCCGAATAATGGAAGATGAAGAAGATTTATATGATAAAGACCACTTGGATCACATAGATTCATAATTGTATAAATGTAAACTCACAAAGGGTATCAGCATTTCCCCTAGCTGACCTAAGCAGACTGAACGGTAAAAATTATTATACAAGGGAAATTGACAAAGATGAAATATGAAAATATTTACGGAGGTTTAAAAACAAAGCACCGGGTTCCTTAAAAATTAATGAACTGATATTAGAAAAATATCACCGACAAGGCACTGTACCAAACTGAAACAAGTATTTAACGCATGCTATTCAGCTGAATACTTTCCTGAGATTTTCAAAAAGGCCATGATAAAATTTATCCCTAAATGGAATAAGTCACCAATACATCCAAAAACTATAGACCTATCTCCTTATTAGAGGTCCCAGGAAAGCTATACGAACGTATAATACTAGGCAGATTAAACACATTCATATCTGTAAACAATATAATACATGAAAGGCACCACGGTTTTAGGACGTACAGAGGAAACCACACAACAATTGCATTCACATAGGAAACCATTGCAAACGCATTAACAGAGAGAAAAAAAAAATGTAGTTCTACGTAATGTTGCCAAAGCTTTCGATAAAGTGTGGCATATTGGACTAAAGTATAATTTATTAATACTGAAAATGGCCAATGTAATAGAAAAAAACGTTATCCTATTTTCTAGGTAACAAAACTGCAAAAAAGGATATTGGTAAGGACACCAGTAACGAAATCAAATTAAAAAGTGGTGTATCACAAGGGAGCGTGCTTTCTCCAACACTTTACTCCATATTCACTAATGCCTTACCACTATCAGAGCCAGGTTGCTTAGACACAATCACTACACCTACCAAGTCAAATTCAATGCTAAAAATAAGAGTAGAAAGAAAAATTGAATGAATAAAAAAATATGAAAGGAAATGGAAGATTCAAACAAACAAATTTAAAATCATACCTATGGCTCAATAGAAAAAAAATGAAGGAAACAGTAAAGGGAAGAGAAATTGAAACTTGCAAGAAAGGAAAGTTTCTAGGAATAAAATTGCAATCTACTAGCATGGATGGGCACTGTGTAAACATTATAAAAAAAAAAGGCAATGCAGTACTAACAAATCTCAAAAGATTAAAGAAATTATTACCAAAAATATAAAAAAAGCACCCTAATACACTGCTGTTATCAGTCCTAGAATATCCAGCTATTTCAATAAGTGCAGCATCACTTACACAAAAAAGAAACATGCAAACAGTTGTAAGTAAGGAGGAGGCAGTAAACACCTGCCGAAACGATGATTATTCCCAGGAAGGTCTAAGGTACTGGATCAGGGGGTGCTGTGAGGTTATCATCAAAACCAGTGTGACCTCACTGAACATTTCCCTTTGTGTCTCATAACACAATGGGGTAGTCACAGCCTGCCCTCTAAAGACAACCTTCTCCTCCCCACAAAACTACATGCACCTGGTTATTTTTTTAGTAAAATTTTTGAGTGAAAGATGTGTGTGTACACATCCTTCACTTAAAAAATCAATTAAATATGGCGACTCCTACACCAACCTCGGAGTTCCCCTTCTGGGGAGGGGACCATAAATTTCCCCATGTCAGACTGCTCCTCAGGTATCGACCCTAAGTGTCACATTTTTCTCTATCAACTTTTGCAACATTCGCGGTCTTCTATCTAATTTTCAATCTCTAAAACACCCCCTTTCCTCTACTAAACCTCATCTTCTTTTCCTCACTGATACACAAGTGTCTGAGGCAACTGACAGTAACCCCTTTTCTGTTCCCTCCTACTTTCTCTATTCTCGTTTTCGTTCCAAAGCTGGATGTTGCATCTATGTCCGCAACGACTTAACTTGCTCTCGTGCCCACGTTCTTGAATCTTCTGAGTTTTCCACCATCTGGCATCCACTTCATAGTTACTCTCTAACTATTTTTTTTCTGTGCTGTATATCTCTCATCTAACTCCACTAACTATAGAAAATTCTTTGACTACTCAACTTCTAAAGTGGAGCATATTCTGATTCTCTTTCCTTTTGCGGAGATCTCCATTCTTGGAGACTTCAATGTTCACCACCAGCTTTGGCTTTCTTCTCCATTCACTGACCATCCTGATGAACTTGCTATTAACTTGGCTATCCTACATGACCTAGAGCAACTGGTGCAACACCCTACTCGTATTCCTGATCGTCTTGGAGATACGCCTAACATTCTTGACTTTTTCCTAAACTCTAATCCTTCTGCTTATGCTGCCAACCTTTCTTCTCCGTTTGGTTTCTCCGATCACAATCTCATATTTATATCTTGTCCTATCTCTTCAATTCCTCCTCAGGATCCTCCAAAGCAGAGGGGCCTTTGGCGTTTTGTCTCTGCTAGTTGGGGAGACCTGAGAAGGTATTATGCAGATTTTCCTTGGAATAATTACTGCTTCCGTGTCCGGGACCCATCTCTGTGTGCTGAGCGCATAACAAAGGTGATAGTGTCTGGCATAGAGGCGTACATTCCTCATTCTTTCTCTCGACCTAAACCTTCCAAACCCTGCTTTAACACAGCTTGCTCTCGTGCTATCCATGATAGAGAGGTGGCCCACGAAAGGTACTTGAGCCTTCCATCACTGAGTCTCATGCGCTTTGTATTTCTGCCCGGAATCATGCTGACTGTTCTCCAAGTAGCCAAAAACTCCTTCATTCATAGAAAGTGTCAAAACCTTTCCAGATATAGCTCACCTCGAAACTTCTGGCATCTAGTTAAAAACATCTTTAACAACTTTACTTCTTCATCCTTCCCCCCTTTAGATCAACCTGATGGCACCAATGCCATCTCATCGATCTCGAAAGCTGAACTCTTCGCTCAAACCTGTGCTAAAAACTCTACCTTGGATGATTCTGGGCTTGTTCTTCCTTCTCCTCCCCCCTCTGACTATTTCATGCCACCTATTAAAATCCTTCGTAATGATGTTTTCTATGCCCTCGCTAGCCTAAACCCTCGGAAGGCTTATGGACCTGATGGGGTCCCTCCTATTCTCCGAAACTGTGCCTCCGTGCTTGCACCGTGCCTAGTCAAAATCTTTCAACTCTGTCTAACTACCTCTACCTTTCCTTCTTGACTCTTTGCCGTCTATTCCGACGCCGTTGCTAGATTTTTATGGGGCAGAAAGTGGAGTGGTGCTGCAAGTTGTACCGCCGAGAAGGAACCGGGAAGACGCACCCGAGCTTCGCTGAGATGCTTCCAGTTTGGCGCCCCCTGGGATGCCACCTTTTCCTGGGAGAGCCAGGATGGCACTGTCCTGACTCCTTCTTCACCTGGAAGTGAGAGGAGTGACGCTCCTGCTCCAGACAGTGATGGCCAGGGCGAAGGGAGCAGTGACAGTAGTGACAGCAATGACAGTAGTGATGGTGAGGCCGAGAGACAGGTCTTTGAGAATAACAGACCTACCAGGTCCCGGAGGCCACCACAGTGGTTAAGGGACTATGTTGAAATTTAGTTTTTGTGTAGGAAAAGATGTACAAGTTATGTATTTTTGTTTTGATCTGTTCAGTTTATTTTATTTGGTATGGAGTTAAGGACAGCCGGGTCGGCCTTTTTTGTAAGAAGGGGGTAGTGTTACCAACTGATGTTTAATATTGGGGGCTGTGTGTGTGGTCACCTCGGTCGCCTGCTGGTCACCCAGCCAGCCTTTCCCTACGGAGCGAGCTCAGAGCTCATGTAGATCGATCTTTGGGTAGGACTGAGGCCACATCACACACTACACACCGGGACAGCGAGGCCACAACCCCTCGAGTTACATCCCGTACCTGCTTGCTGTTAGGTGAACAGGGGCTAGATACACATTAAGAGGCTTGCCCACTTGCCTCACCGCGCCCGGGACTCTCGGTTGTGAGACGAGCGTGCTAACCACTACACTACGCGGTGTGTGTGTCTGTGTGTGTGTGGGTGGTGGGATTTCGATGAGTCAGTTGCTGGCCGGCTGCAAGTAGGGAAACAACCAACGCCTGAGAGTCCTGCCTCGCCTCCCCTCTCTCCTGGGAGATATACTCTCTGACTGCATGGTGAAAGTGCCTGTGTTTTAATTAACAGGGTGTGCGAAGACTGTGATTATTGCTGTTGACATTGTAAAAGCCTAGCGAGAGATCAAGGAAGAAGAGTGCGATGTGAGGTGGTCCAAGCAGCCACCTTGCTGAGTGTTGCCTTGCTCTGCGGCGCTTTTGTCGTGTGTCTGCCTTGTATGTGGCGTCGTGGCATGGTCCTTCTGTGTTACGTGTACTTTTTTTACTCAGTAAACTGGCTAAAGTGAAATTCTTTGTCCCCCATTAATCTACTGTAGGTTAACTTTGCTACACTTGCCCATCCGAGCTGTGGATGTTATGCTCCCTACCTTGCTGTGTGTGCCTGTGGCCTGAGACGTGTTGGGGGCTGGGGCGTGGGTACGTTATAAATAACCCGCCAGCATTTTCGATGTATTTGTTTCCAACTGATAGGAGTGAAGTTGAACAATGTCTACATTCTCTAAAGTCAGCCACATCGGGGTATAATGATTTATTTCCTAATCAATTAAAAGATATTTCCAAACTTATGTTTGCACCGTTGACTCAATTATCAATCTATTATTTAAGAAAAATATATATTTCCATATCAAATATAGCAGCCTAAAGTATTCTTTCCATACAAAGCTGGTGACGTGAAAAATGTAAGTAATTATTGACTAACCTCTATTCTCCCAGCCTTCAGCAAGGTTTTTAAAAACAATTATTAGATCTCGTTTAATAAATTATCTGTAAAAAAAACTTTTTAATACAAGCCATCATTCCACCGAGTCGGTGATATCACAATTGGTTAATAATATTTCTAAATACCTAAAAGAGAAATTGTAAGTTGTATGAATTTTCATCGATTTATTCAAAGTGTCTCCCATTTCAGATCATGAAGTATTATTTCTGAAATTAGAAAATCTTGATATTAGGGGTATACCATTTAAATAATTTAAGAGTTATTTGTGGAATAGGAGCAAATGTATTTACCGTAACCAAATTTATTTCTGGTTTAATGCTATGTATAAGGGTGTTCTATTGTATCAGTCATTATTATAAAAATAACTTAGCATTATTATGAAAATAAATTCACATTTCACAACGTGTTCACTTCTTTCTATCTATCTGTCTATCTCTATTCCCTATCTATGTATCTCCCTATCATGTCACATTTGTCCACACCTTCCTTCCTGCAACTCTCCTTTATCTACTGGGAATATCTATTCTTAACCCTACGGACCTCTGATTCCTAACCGAATGAAACCCGACCTTCCTTAACCCTAAACATTGACTAAGTCACGCCCTCTACAAGCTCCGCCTTTCCTACACTTTAAAAACTCATGTTCTCCCTCACAATTATTCAATTCACTTCAAGCAACATTCAAGACTTGCAACATCTCAAGACTCATTCTCAGGACTCAACATACTCATCAAATCACCCACTCCATAATAGAATCTCATCATTCAGGTTTAAGTCTAAATACCAACGTCCTGTATCACCATCCTGCTGTATCAAGAGAGAGTAAAGAGTAAAACTGGGCCAGTATGCTATTCTAACTCCTATACTTTTCTGATATATATATATATATATATATATATATATATATATATATATATATATATATATATATATATATATATATATATATAGATAGATAGATAGATAGATAGATAGATAGATAGATAGATAGATAGATATTTGATATTTTGATATTTTTTATTGAATGCCTTTTTATATTTATATTACATGTAGTACATCATATATAAATAATTGATAATATTAAGGCAAGGTCTACTAAGCCTAGGCTTTTATATAGACCTATTGTAGAAAACTATAATGCACTGTTGTTTTACATCCAAATGTAAAAAAAAATATATATCTATATATATAAAGCAAAAACTAGTCCTTATTTCAATATGTAAATACACATATGCATATACATACACATACACACATATATAAATGTACACATACGCATAACAATATATACATGTACACAAGATATACAAAAATATGATTAAGGTAAATTCTACTCCAATTGGTGAATTTTAGTGCTAACATAATCGATACATTTTTACTGTTGGTAACTTTGAAATAACGAATACTTAATTTTATTTCTAAGTAAGTTTATGGAAGTAATGTTTTTGGTATCGTGGGGAAGATTGTTCCATTCCCTCACTCCTCTCACATTCACACTTCGTTGTGCTTGAACAGTTCTACACAGGGGAAGTCTAAGATCATTGGGCCTTCTGGTGTTAACATTGTGGGATAGTGATTCAAAATTTGTGTCATTGGGATATACATGAATGGATTTGAAAACAAATATACAAGTTTGTAAAGCTATTATATCAGGAACTTTCAAAAGACTGTACTGAGAAAACAAAGGATTAGTATGATCATATCGTTTACAAGAAAACATAACTCTAACAATTTTTTTTTGCGCAACAAATATTCCGTCAATAAGTGTACTAAATGCTCCCCCCCATATTGCTGAACAGTAAAGTAAATGTGGATAAACTATGGACATATATAATAACTTCAGACAGTCGACTGTTAAGTTATTTCTAATTCTATAGAAGATACCAGTCATTTGTGATATTTTATTACATAGTTGGTTGAGGTGTGGTTTCCAGGTTAATCTGTCATCAATATGGACAGCTTAACTCGGTTAAGAATAGGGCACACGCGACTTACACATGACTTCCTCATGTCCAGGGACCCGCAACCTTACTGTGATGATTGTCTTGTGCCTTTGACTATACGGCACATTTTAGTTGAGTGCCCAAGTTTACTAGATTTCCGACACCGTTACCTCTACCGTTGTCGCGGTGGAGGTAGCGGTGTGTATTGCCTTTCAAAGGTCCTTGGGCCGAGCTGTTTGGCCCCTGGGCATGATGTTTTTCGGTTTTTGGAAGAAGCTGGCCTTCTTCCCAAATTGTGAGTTTTTACTGTTTTAGCTGTTTTATTTTGTCTCTTTTATTAGTTGACAGTTATTAACGTATCTTTTATATAACCTATTGACGCGGCGCCATATGACCCTGGCTGTTGCGGCGCCTAAACCTAAATCACTCACTCCTCCATACTGGAAAATTACACTCTCGTGTTGTTTTTGAAAATCATGACCCAATATTACGTCACAGCATAGATCATTCAACACAGTTAAATGTGTAGAAGGGTAATCCTGACCCTTGTACTTCAAAGACACTCTAACAAAGCCTGGTGAAGTAGCATTAAGCGTTACCGATGCCATAGATATTGCCTTACTCGTAGAACATACAGCTAGATTCAGTCTCTGAGCCAAGGTTGCCCTTATGAAACTGTCTGAACTACACGAATCGATCAATGCTTTCACTGGATGCCCATTCACGATGACCTGAGTAGCTGCATGAGAAAGATTTTGAGGGAATGCGGCTGGAATCGTGAGAAGAGTAGGGCTATACAAGACAGCTGCAGTACTTTCTGACGTCGTAGATCTGCATACTTTAGCGAAATGCCCCTTCTTCCCACACTTGATACATGAAGCATTACGGGCAGGACACTCTATCCTAGCGTGAATAAAGTTACTACCACAAAAGAAGCACTTCCTCTTTGCAGGATAAGCAGCAGCTACAGTTGAACCCTTACTCTCGCGTGACTCTCCTGGTCCTTCCGCGACTAATGGCTGTTGTTGGTCAGTCATTAACTGTTGCTTCGGTTCATGTATTACAGCAGCGACATGAGCAACAGGGGGAGCGTATGAACTGGCGTTACGTTGAGCGAGATCCAGTGTATAAGCTTGGTTATATGCAGTTTCTAAACTCAAACATTTATTTTCTAATAGTCTCTGGCGAATGAGTGGTGAGGCAATACCATTGATGAATGAGTCACGAACTAGTTCCTCACGATACTTTTCAGCAGTGACAGCTTTAAAGTTACAATTTTTTCTAAGTTTGTGTAGTTCTCTAAGAAATTCATCGATGGATTCTCCAGATTGTTGCTGTCGTGTTGCCAAAAGATGCCTTGCAAAAACTTCGTTCGGCACTTTGACGTAAGATCTCTCCAGTTTTGCAACAGCACTTTCATATGAATCACAATCTTCAATCAGTTCATACACGCTGGGGGATACACACTAGTGCCCTCAGCTTATTCGGCGCACTATCACCACTTTCTTCAATGAAATTCATAAACGTGCGATACCGTGTGGTCCGTGTCTAGGCGGGAGGGCTTCAGTATCTTGTCCATGATGACTTGTTACGTGTTGAATAAATTGTGATGAGACAGAAAGACTTGGAGACAGTTTCCAAGCTTTATTCAACACGTAACCAAGCTATGCCCATACCTGTAACAAAGATTCACGTAACTTGTAGTACATCCCTCCGAATACCCACAACATATAACATACCTTATAATAACACATAGGAAACACTTAATTTATGCACGTATCTTAAAGAAACAAAAAAAAAAAAACATATAACCCACACCAACACTATGTACAAAATACTTACATGTTAGAATAGTCAAAACGATAAAGAGATACGACTTGTGTTCATAGTGGAACACAGTCCGATACTGACAGCTAACACAGTGCACGGCTGGAGGTCAACTATCACACGTCATGGGGACACCAAATGACGTAGACTGACGTCAATCCCTAACGACTACTTTACAACTTAATATCATTACAATATATATATATATATATATATATATATATATATATATATATATATATATATATATATATATATATATATATATATATATATATATATATCACGGGGGGCATACGCCGGGGGGCGCATTGCCTCGCCTACCCTACGGCGCCACTCCTGGCGGGTCATGCCTCGCGAGTTTCCATGGAGGCTCCCTTCCCACACCGAGTGACTCTCAGCAAGAGGCATCGACTTGTCGCAGCCAAGATTTCTGTGGGCGTCTCCTTTGCCTCCTCCAAGTCGGGTTGTCCCTTACGGAAACAACCCGAAAAGCAGGTTCTGCTTCCGGGTATTGCGGCACATGCTTATATAGCCGCAGTTTGCGCTGACAGACTATGCTAGTAATAGGCCTCGAATTGGTGTTACGGAACAACCGCTGATTTGACACAAAGTCATACCAGTAGTATCTCATGATCCTGTGAAAGCATCTAGTACCATACCATGATCCTGCGAAGGAATCTAGTACCAAAGACATCAATTCGCCTCTTCAGGTCGGCGTTCAGTGTCCATGTCTTACAACCATAGAGTAAGACAGGGATCACCAGAGACTTGAAGATTTGGATCTTTGTCCGTCTGCACAGGTACTGATAACGCCAAATACTCGTGTTGAGCTAATCCATAGCGCCATGGGCCAGGCCAATCCGCCGTGTGACTTCTTGGCTCGACGCACCATCGTTTTGAACTACACTATCAAGATATATGAAGTTTTTTAAGATCTCAAATTTCTCGCCACATGCATGGACAGACTGTACTGTTTCATCCAGTACGCCTCCAAACACTTAGACCTAGGTCTTGGCCCAAGAGACCTTGATGACCAAGGGATTTACCTCCTCGTGCAGTGTATCTAGAGCCATTACCAGAACCTCCAGTGACTCAGCGAAGATTACTGCATTATCATATAAAACGAGATATGTAAACTCGGTGTTGCCGACAAATGCTCCACAATGACTTTGTTCCACAACTCTGCCTAGTACCCAATCCATGAATGTGTTGTAAAATGATGGAGTAAGCACACAGCCCTACCTCACAGGTGTATTCACAGGGAAGAAGCTAGACACACCTCCTCCACACTTCACAGCACTTACAGTCCAGGATTACAGGTTAGGTAATGGACCAATAATCCTTGCAGGAATCCCACGAAGACGCATAAGATCCCAGATTCACTGATACACTGATTCAAACGCCTTCTTGATATCGACATAGGCTGCAAGCATTCCCTGTCGAAACTCACGTCAGCGCTCCACAAGTACGCGAAGCACTAGGATACGTTCAGTTGTTGACTTACCGGGCGGGAACCCTGACTGTTCAGGTGTCTGATGCTTCAGCAGATGACTGCAGATCAGCAAATGGGCAAGTACCTTGCCTGGTACGCTGACCAGTGTTATTCCACGGTAGTTGTTGCAGTCTTGATGGTCCCCTTTACCCCTTCCGGATAGAGACGATCAACCCCTTCTTTCAGTCAGGAGGAATGGTACCTGAATGCCATAGAGCAGTCAAGACAGCATGCAACCCACGGATCATGGCTTCACCCCCAGCTTTGAGCAGCTCCACACTGATGTTGCAGATGCCAGCTGCCTTTCCACCCTCTTACTTTGCCAGAGTCTCTTTGACATCGGCATTGGAGGGTGCACTTTTGTCAATAGGTGGAACAGCATCCAGCGTCTGCAATCCTGCAGTCTGGAGCTGTCTGCTTGGAAAATCCGCCGTGAACAGCTGCTCAAAGTACTTAGCCCAACGAGCCGTCTGCCCATCTGCGTCTGATACGAGGCAACCATCTGCTGTTTGGATAGCACTCACCTGAGAAGTAGATTTGGAGAGGAGTTTTTTTCAGAGTTCGTTAGGCAGGTCTGAAGTCATTAGCATTTAAATGACACTCGACATCCTCAGCGAGACCCCTGACATACCTCTTCTTGTCTCTCCTCAGGAGAGTTCTAGTCCTATGTGACAGAGCTCTGTACTGGTCATGGTCCCCAGCAAGTCTGGCAACATGACTCTCCTCAATACTTTCCAGCATCTCTACCGAGATGAAGCCACTCCATAATCTCTGACCGCTCAATGCATTCCTTGGCAGCCTCAAGAGTCTCACGTTTGAAGGTATCTCATAGTTATTCAGGGTTATCAAGGGTGTCAAGCGCTCCAAACCGATTGGAGATTGTCACTGTATACTCTTGTGCACATGTCAAGTCCTTCAGTTTCTCAAGATGAAACACAGTGTGGTTAAATCTTGAAGGCTTTCTGGACTTGAAATCAAGCTTGAGTGAAGCAACAACAAGCCTGTGATCGGTCGCAAAGTACTCGACACACCGAAAAACCCTGCAGTTTTGGAGAATCATCTAATGAATACTGACAAGGATATGGTCGATCTCCTTCGCTACCCCTCCGGCATTGCTATACAATGTCCAGTGGTGCATCGTTGGTCTCTGATATCAAGAACCCGCAATTCCCACCCCTCTGGATCTTGCAAAATTCAGAAGGAAAGGGTTGTTGTCATTTCTGGTACCAGAACCATGGGAAGCAACACATATTCCATAGTAGGCCCTTTCAGTGCCAGTGACAGCATTAAAGTCGCCCAGTACAACGAGTGCATAACGACGGGGACACTGTTCTAGTTTAGAGTAAAATTTGGCGTAAAACATCTTTCTCTCTTCAGTTTTACACACCTCGGTAGGAGCATACACTGAAATAACAGACATGAAGCCTAAACAGTACTTCAGACTTAATCGCATTATACGCTCATCAACTGGAGTAACGTCTACAACAGACAGCTGCAGTCTGCTGGAGACACCTATGGCTACCCTCTTGACATGGTGATCATTGTTCATGCCGGGTCAGCAGTAAGTAAAACCTTTACTACTCGTCTCTCCACTACCTGGCTTCCTTGTCTCAGAGAGCCCCACCATATCCACCCTCAACATACTTATTTCATCTGATAAATGAGGCAGTCGGTGATCCTCTGAGAGACTCACGGCATTCCAGAAGCCCACACGCATAACCCTTCGAAGGTTCACCTCAGGGGTGGTCCAACGTGTAGGTGCCACATCTGCAGCCCTACCGGCACACCCTAAATTAGAAATAGGGCTAGGGGATCCTCCCGCCCTTCTCAGGACACAGGGCTCCCACAGGCTTTCCCCTGCATCCGTCATACTGGTAGTCATGCTCCTCGTGTGCCTCGGTACCCGAGAGGTCTGCACAGCCGCACCCCCCAGCATACTTGGATCGGGGCAGTGGCCAGAGGCTCGCCGGCGCCTCTAGCCTACCACCCTACCACGACCTCTGCCTCTAATATTGGTGGAAGCTGTGGATGTTTTTTACAAGGAGGGGTTGCAAGCCCCACCCCAACCAGTTAGGTCAGCCATGGGCAGCGACACTGGTATCCCTTGGGGAAATAACCCTGGCTGCCCCAAAAGGAGGAAGAGGAGGCACAGATGAGGAGAGACAGAGGGGGGAATGAGCTATGGGAGGTAAATTGGACTCACTCCTCACTTGAAAAGAATCCCCCACCTCCAAATATATATATATATATATATATATATATATATATATATATATATATATATATATATATATATATATATATATATATTGACACACACACACACTCACAGGTATATAATTACTTTTTATTATTCGTTGTACTTCATACACGTGCTCAGATAAGTACTACTGTATTATCAGAATATGAATATGTTCGTATTGGTGCTCTCTTGCTACTAAAGTGAAGAATTGGAATTTTAGGCCATTATTTACATTAACAACCATTGTGACGATTTTTTTAACATCTGTATGCACCAACACTTGTTATCACCACCAACACCTCTCACCTTCCATGTCGAAGGGCCATTCCTTAGGATCTTCAGTGTTAGTCCCGAGGAGAAACTTGTACTTGTTATTTCTGAATTGAGGGCAAAATAATAGTTAATCTTGAACTCTTGTGAGACAAATGATTCATAATTATCAAAAATAACTTCCCAACTAATTACCATATTTTTTGTTTTGTTTTAGTATTTTGTCCATCTAAGATTGTTGCTCATGACACCAGCGCCATGATAAGCACAGCACCTTTGTTACATACCTTATGGCGCCGCTGGTTTCGTTAGCGTCTATGTCCAGGTTATAGATAAATGAATCCCTTGGCAGGGACGTCTGGCCCGTCCTCAGAGCGTCCCACTGATTAACGCCATCACCTTCTGTCAGGGCGTCGCTCCCAGCGACAGCCAGCAAGGTGTTGTGCCAGTCGGTGACGTGCAGTAAGCCGTTGTACTCTCGGGGCGTATTTTCCAGGAGTGGGCTATAGATCAGACCAGGAACGCGGGTACCGCCATCCCACAAAGTCCCGTTAAAGCCCTTTAGCGGCACGTTCCTTTCTGTCAAGGGATTGTCGGTTTCTCCGTGTATGTAATTTGATAATGATAATAATTATTATTATTATAATTATAATAATAATAATAATAATAATAATAATAATAATAATGATATATATATAT
>CM035202.1:392629-406446 GCA_020233015.1 Callinectes sapidus | reverse complement strand
ATATATATAATAATAATGAGTAATCGTATAAAGTTTTACTCAAAAAAACAACAACGATTAAAGTTACTTGGGAGATTTTATTAACTCAACCAAACAACAAGGAAAAGTATATGAAGGAACAACATGAACTATGTTAGACAATTGCTAAATCAAGACTTTGAATTTACATATCGTTCCCATAGTAAGATTGTAGTCTATGTTTTTTTTTTAATAACATTTTAAAGCTTCTTGGTACTGTGTCAGTTGACTTACCATTGATGTCGTGTGTGTAGTAATTCTCCTTCCCATTGTAGAAGCCGTAAAAAGTGTCGAATCCACGGTGTGTTGGGGTGTAAGCCCAATCACAGAAGCCTAAGTGCCATCTAACAATAGAAAGTGTATTAATGGCAGTGATATTCACTTAAAGCTGTTTAACTAGTGATGAAATGAACAACTGATGTATTAATTTGAATATTTTTTTTCTTTGTGTGTGTGTGTGTGTGTGTGTGTGTCTCTGTGTGTGTGTGTGTGTGTGTGTGTGTGTGTGTGTGTGTGTGTGCGTATGTGTGTGTTTATACATACCAAACCTTGTTTCATTTGACTTAGTACCACCCAATGGGAAGTGCATTAAAAACAACAACAACAACAACAGACAGTAATATATATACGTAGCTCAATAAGTGATAAGAATACACAACTGATCTATTTTTTTATATATATT
Organism: Callinectes sapidus; assembly: GCA_020233015.1. Lineage (NCBI taxonomy): Eukaryota > Metazoa > Arthropoda > Malacostraca > Decapoda > Portunidae > Callinectes > Callinectes sapidus. Next base: position 405,746 of record CM035202.1, on the reverse strand, counting down.
TTTATCTAATTAATCATTCTTGCGTAATATATGACCAGGGTCTCGGCAACCACAGTTTCAGGTTGTCTTGCATCCTTACTATACTACGCAACAAGGCTATCACACTGCAGCAAAGCATCCTTATGAAACTCCAACTAAGTTAGTGAGCATTAGTACCCTCAACTCAGCATATACCATACCTCGCGTGTCTTCTTTTCCTTCCATAAGAAGTGTGAAGTGAAACTGAAACGCCCCCAAGTCATGGAAATGATGCATACCTGCTCATTTGGAAATTGCTGCCATAAGAGGCAGTTCATTACATTCCATCTACGCTTATCGCTCAACAACGCACTATGGACGCAAGGTTCGCACCCTGTCTCTGGTTGCCATTGATAGACTGCTGCTCGTCTAACCAAGAGAAGTAAAGTCAGAATTCTTTATAATTAGCCAGGAGCATGGGGAGTGTAAGAATGATATGTTTACTACAATGTTGACTAAAGAAAATAATTAAGATAAATAGCAGAACAGATTCATTGTGAGTAATATATGATATTAGTTATGGGATTAGTGTAGAGACCACCGAATGCTACAGGTTAAATCAGCTCCTCACTTTGCCAGGAAATAAATAGAAGAGAAAGATACAGTCAATTATGAGAATGTTGATTGGAGCTTGATGACACGTAACAGGGAATCAAATGAATTTCTTAAGGTAATCCAGTATAATTTCTTATACCAGGTAATCTTTAGAACCTACAAGGTGGAGCAATATTCAATATCTAATTCTGACGAACAATGAAAAATTAATTATGCAAGTGGGGGTCGTAGGGCAGCTAGGTAAAAACGACCATAGTGAAATTAGATATAAAATTAAATGGCAAGATAATGCTAGAAGCAGGAATATGAGGTAGGTTCCAATTTTAGGAAGGCAGATTTTGACGGATTAAAAAGGTACATGTAGGTCATCCAACAGACAGGGAGTCAGGTAAGTTTCAAGACGAATGGAGAAGGGATAAAGTGGAACCATTGTAAATTAGAGATAAAATTAAATGACATAATAGTGTTAGAAGCAAGAATATGAGGCAGGCACCTGATTTTTGGAAGGCAGATTTTTGGGAATAAAAAATGACTGGTATCGGACAAATAAAGAGACAGGTAGATTTCTGAATGGATGGAGAGAAGGAAAGTTCGGCGTGGTCAGGTGTGAGGTGGAGGTGGAGGGGGAGGAGAGAGAGAGAAAAGAGGGTTAGGTCAATCTGGGTTGGGTGAGGTGAGGGTATGAGAAACGGTTGAAGAAGTTATGATTATTTTGTTGATAGATTACATACATGCCATGCAGCCAGTATTCTTTATAAAACAATACGATCACAGAAAGATAAGCCTAAATTGATGAAAGATAGACTAATACACTATATAAGAAAAAAAAGTGAAGAGGATTTAAGGCCACAATATAACGATTTAGCTGGAACTGTAGAAAGATTAATTAAGAAAGCTGTATGTAATTATGAGATTAAGATAGCCATCCAAATACAGATCACAAAGGATTTTTTCAGATTCATAAGACGAAGACTAGGGAAAATCTATATCCATGAAGACAGTGAATGCGGAGAGACATGGCAACGTTGCACCAGTATTTAAGAAAGGGGTTAAAATGCTTCCGTGAAATTAAATACCACTTAGCTTAACTTCAGTTGTAGGGAAATTAACGGCGTCGATAATAGTGAGGAAAAACATAGAGCATCTAAGCAAACATAATTTGCTCAGTCTTTCTCAACATGGATTCATAAAAGTAAAGTCATGAACAAAAACTTTTTGAGTTTCTATAGTAAAGTGTATGAGGCAATAGATAATGGCGAGGATTATAATATCCTTTAACTATATTTTAGTAAACCATTTGATAATTTATTCCATCAGAGGCTCTTAAAAAACGTGATGGGGCACGGGATAGGTATTAGGATGAATAAAATTATGGTTAGGGATATGGGTCAGAGATTGGTAACAAACGGCTGTGATTCAGAGTAGAGTCAGGTAATTAGTGGGGTGACACAGGGGTCAGTTTTACGTCCACTATTATTTTTAATATGCATTAATTACTTGGATAGTGGCATTAACAGTGATATTAATAAATTCCCGGACCACACAAAAATAGGTAGAATAATTAGGTCGCATTCTGATGCCATCGCCTTGCAGCTAGACTTGGATAGAATGAATGAATGGACAGACAGATGGCAAATGTAGTCAAATATTAATAAATGCAAAATACTTGGTGTTGGTAAAGGAAATCAATAATGTAGATACACGATAAACCAAGAGGCTCTGATGGGTCCGAAATATGAAGAAAAAAAAAATAGCAGTTAGAGTTAGCTCTAAGTTAGTTTAAGAAAACTATGCAGTGAGGCTATAAATAAGGCAAATAGGATAATAGAATACATCTTTAAGAGTGCTCAAGATAGAAGTCCAGAAATTATACTACAACTATATTTTGCGCTAATTAGACTGTATTTAGAATATGCAGTATAGTTATAGTCTCCCTACATTATAGGAAGAATATAGATATACTAGAGTCAGTGTAAAGGAGACATTTTAAAATGATAAAAAAAAATTAAAAAGTTGAGAAATATTCCATACGAGGCGAGATTAAAGGCATCGAGTGATTCACGTGGCTGAGATGAAATGAATATTTTGATAGAGCTCCGATGATGAGTGATGGCTTGAATAAGAGTCGGGCTTGACTGAAGTTTTGTATGTAAATGTTTCTTGAATATAAAAGAGTGAGTCGATGTAGCTTGAGTGAAATTCTGGATATGAATGCGAATGAAGTGAGGCGCATAGCGGTGATGGTGTTTTTAAGGCGGGAGGTGACTCGTGGAAGAATGAAATTGACTAATCATAGGGACGAACAGGAGGTATAATGTCAATACTAAGTGGGGATATTAGCGGGAAAGACAGAGTTTAGAAGAGAGAGAGAGAGAGAGAGAGAGAGAGAGAGAGAGAGAGAGAGAGAGAGAGAGAGAGAGAGAGAGCTGGTGCCGCGCTGGTGACGGTCGTCTTCCACAGAGATCCAACAATACCTGCTTACAAGTTACAGCAGCCAGTAGCTATACTGGCTGCCAAAGGTATGCTTCCACTCCAATCTTAAGCCAGGAAAAATCCAGAAAGTAGTGAAGAACATCATAAAAATGTCATAAATCTGGCATAGCAACCCGGCTTCCCGCCCAACACCCAAGCGCCAACAACGTAAACATTGTCCCTTGCTGCCCTTATCCACTGAATTTTTCCACCACCTGTGTACCATCTCTGTTGCGTGATAATATTTCTGCAGCTGTGATGGCTCCAGTGACAACGAGGAACAAAACAAAGAAGGTTAAAAATGAGAATAACATGGATGGTTCAAGTAAATGTACCGTGGTTGGCGCCAAACAAAACAAAACAGACGACAAGGACGGGATGCGCGGCCCCACCACCACCACCACTGATGTGCCTGACGTAGCTGAGTTGATCTCCAAGGAATTTGAAAGCACCAACTTATCAGGTGAAATGCTGTCTCTGATAAATGTCATCTGTAAAGTTATTCAGACACAATTTGATCACTATCTCGCCAAAATTGAAAGTTCAAATAGAATAAAAGATAAACAAGTTGATAGTTTAGAGACCTCCGACGGGAGAATTGTTGTCAAGTTAAAGAACTCTACACAAAAACATATTATAACTTCTGAACAAACACTTGCAGCATTCCTAGACAAACACCGAATCTTTAAAGACGCAGCAGAAGGCATAAATATGGCATAGAATAATTCACTCAAATCAGTTAATTACGTAGATAATTAATAACCTATTTATTACTCACTCCTTTGGCTCCATTGTCTTATTGATAATTCTTGATGTTGATTTCATATTTGTCCTTGATTTAGGATATTAATTTTTATTACCATATATCGTACACTACTGGATATTATATAGTATCTTGTATATATACCTAGTGCAGTCTTCCTACACCATTGTCTCCTAGTATTAGCATTAGGTATTATCAATATTTTTTTCCCTCATCACATCCTAACCCTCATCCTCACACTTCTACCACCCTACCCCTAATCTCATCCCACACCCTCTTACACCTCTACGTCTTCACCCAACACCTCTACCCCCTTCCCCCTTCAGCACAATCACTCTCCGCTATCCTAACCCTTACCAACAACCCAGCACCCTACCCCACACCCCTCCTCTCTACCCTAACCCTCACCTCCTTCCCCGCTAGTTACGTACGCCAGCCCCTCTGCGTTACCTAGTTTGCCCCCTCCCTACCCCTTCACCTTTTTACCCCTCCACTCTCCTCCACACTCCTTCACTCTACTCCTTTTTTCATTCGTAAAACCGACTCTTTCACACGTATTTATGAATCTTCCTGATATCAATCTCTTTGACAACCTCTTTACTGATGATGAAGACAGCTATGATGGCTGTAATGTAGGTTTTGAAATCTTGAATACCATGTACAACTCATTGAACATTGATGACATATGTAAATATCATGATATCAATTCATATAATTCATCCATTCCTGTAAACTGTTTTGAATATTTGAATATATTACAAGTGAATACTCGTTCCTTAAACAAAAATTATGATAATTTGATCTCCCTACTAAAGTCCCTCCCAAAGCCTCCCGATATACTATGCATTAGCGAAACCTGGCTCAAACCTAACACTGTTTCTTTAAACGAAATTGAAGGATACAAATCCTATCATACAGGCCTGGTGGTTATGGTGGCGTGGCAATCTATGTGAACTGCAACATACCCAGTGTCCTGTTAAGTGATTACTGTCTGTGTGATGACATTGTAGAAATTTGTACTGTCAAGATTGATATTGGTGATTCTCGTTATATTGTATCTTCCTTATACCGTCCCCATGACAAACATCAGAAAGTCAGCAAGTTTACTTCATTTATGGATAACTTCTTCTCGCAAAACATTTTTACTGATAACCAAACCATCATTTCCGGCGATTTTAACATCAACCTGTTAGAACATGAGACACACCCACCTACAAACCATTTCATGAGCACTATGCAATCTCTCGACTTTTTTCCCCACATATCCCGTCCCACAAGATTTCCTGATGATAATTCTACGGCTTCTCCTTCCCTCTTGGATCAAATATGGATAAATTTTACAGTTCCTTCCTCTTCTGGTATTCTTCTATTTCCCCTAAGCGACCATCTTCCGGTATTCCTAAACCTTCCAATCCTAGACAAACTTAACGAAAAACATAAGATATCCTTTAGATTAAGAAACGCTGAAAATCGTACAAAATTTCAAAAACAGCTCTCCGAAATTGATTGGAATTCTTTACTTATCATGATACAAATATGAATTGTAATTTGTTTCTGGACACGGTATATGAAATTTACTACTCCTGTTTTCCCATTGTATCAAAATTTATATCAACAAAAAGATTGATACAAAATGATATCATACAGGTTGACAAAATTAAATTCCTTGGAATAATTTTCGACAAAAATCTAAACTTTAAACACCACATATCTAACCTCTGTTTGAAACTTTCAAGAACCATTCCTCTTCTTCTCAAAGCAAAACATTTCGCCCCAATTGAAGTTCTTAAATGCTTATATTATGCTCACATTGATCCACATTTAAATTATTGTAATCCCATTTGGTCCAACACATATTCTTATCATCTATATCATCTTAACGTACTCCATAAAAAAGCCATCAGAATAATGACCAACAGCGAATATTGCAAGCACACACCTCCGTTATTTAAATCATTAAGTATTTTGAACCTTAATGACCTATCCAGATATAATGTTGCTTCTTATATGTACACACAAATAAGATCAAATACCTACAATATTCAACCTCTTCACAGTTATGCAACCGGTAACCAACCTTCAATGCGTACACCCAGACACAAATTAATTTTGTTCAGGCAATCTTTAATGTATTTAGGCCCCAAGATATGGAATGATATCCCCTCAAGTATGAAAAATTTAACAAGTTTATGACTGTTCAAACGTAAATTAAAAAATCAAATTTTAACCCTTTATTAATCTATGTACTAAAAATGTATTCCTGTACTTTGTAGTATTTATTGCCAATCTACTGTTATTGTTCTCATTATTGTTGTCATTACTACTACTGCTATTATTATTATTATTATTATTATTATTATTATTATTATTATTATTATTATTATTATTATTATTATTATTATATTTACCATTATCATTACCATCATTACTTGTATTATTATGTCACACAACTATATTGTACTTCTTATGTTTGTTCAATAGGTGTTACTGTACTACCAGGAATACCAAGGCTATATGAATTATTATTCGACTTCCATCATTGTCATGTATCATTTTTTTTTTTTTATCTAGCAGTGTCTTTTATAATAGTCGGTTTCTGACTACTTATTTGTCATTTTCTGTTGTATTTTTTTTTTTTTTTTCTTATTTTCGTTTACCTTTTTCCCATAAAGCTTTTGCTTACAAAGGGCTGTTTGTCACAATTTTAATTTTGCACAGAAATTGTACATACACTTGACAAATATAATAAAGAGTTTAAAGAGAGAGAGAGAGAGAGAGAGAGAGAGAGAGAGAGAGAGAGAGAGAGAGAGAGAGAGAGAGAGAGAGAGAGAGAGAGAGAGAGAGAGAGAGAGAGAGAGAGAGAGAGAGAGAGAGAGATATTAGCGTATGAGATCAGCGTGTGAACAGGAGAGGAGAGCGAGAGATATTAGTGCATGAGATTTAACGACTGATAAATGAAAGGCAGTTAAGTTATATTTACATGTACATGCCGATAGTAAACATCCAGAAATTGAATTTTTATCTTTTTTTCAATTTTTCAGTTTTACAGAATTTACATAATCACTTTTTTTTTAATATTCAAGATATATCATGCAATGTTCTCTCATAAAAATGTTTGATATGTGCACTTTTATATTAGAGATTTCTTCGAATTTGGCACCCGCTCTGAAAAAAAAAAAAAAAAAAAAAAAACGTTGCCCATCCCTAAATCTTCTATCGTATCACCCTCTATCTTCCTATTATTGATCAACGATGTCATTCATCAAATGTCTCGTCCCATCCAGTCTTACGCTGATGATGTCACTTTGCACTTTTCATGTCTTTTTGTAGACTTCCAACCGTTTTAAATAATTTATAAACAAAGGCGTTTTGAGTAACATCTTGCTACAGCATACACTAATTTGGTTTTTACTGAATACGATCCAGCTCGCATATGCTGTCCCGCTGCCCCACTGCCAGACAAGTCTCCACATTTTTTAAATAAACTGTCGTATGCATCACTCTTCAGACTCAAGCACGGAATAGACACTGTTTGTTGTAGAAAGCTGGAGAAGTTCGACGATTTATTCCAAGACGATGACTACATATCATCTGTAATTGACCCTCTATAAATGTTCGAAGTCTTGGATGAAATGAAAATCATCTTATTAAATGATGAGGAAATTTATTAGAGGTTAAGATCCTTCCTCCTCCATTAATTCAGCGTAAGGAAAATATTGCAAATTAAGGAGGTAAACATGACTGGGAGACAGGAAACAACAAAAATTATTTGAGTAGAAGTGCACGGGGCTAATTAAAACGGAGAGGAAGAATGTAACCTATACGTAGTTATCAAAAGGAAATATATATACTAGATTACCGATGTTATCTCTGAGGAAACCCTCTTGGTATAGGTGAGATGCAAAGTGATAAATAGGTGGTTGAATGTGTTGGAGGTAGAGATATAGACATAGAGCGGATAAAACCTTAGCGAATGTAATGATAGGCTAGCAGCCACAAGAGACTATGAAGACTAGAAGACTGGGTGTAGATGGAATATGTAATGCATAAACAGCATCACAGTAACATGTTACAAAGATATAGTAAAAAACAGTTTAATATCTGCAAGAATTTTTACGGAAGCAGACACTACAGAAGTTCTGGCTGGTTATGAAGTGTGCTGGAGGCGGCTGGTGACTGACGTTGTGTTCGTTTGTAAAAGTTCTGAACCAATCCTTTTTTTTTACCTTGCTTTACCTTAATGCCAAGCGTAACATTGCAAAACTACCTATTTTTCATATATAATTAAGCTAATAAATGGTTAAAAAACACTAATATGCTGAAAACAAACAATATTTTCGCAATCAAAGCCATAACCACAAAATATAGTCGAGCGAGGCCATCTCTTGGTAAAACGATGTGAGATTTCACCATAAAATACACTATCTTCCCTTTTTCCCTTGCTTAATGTTGTTTATAGCGTGAATAATATATCGGTTAAAAATGTGAGATATCACCATAAAAAGATATTAACATGGCTTCTTTCTCATGATTTATGTAATTTTCGGGTTCTTTCTATTGTAAAAATAACCATAAAGAAAATATCTTTATTATAAAGCATTAACTTTAAGTTTCAAAGACCATTATATTATATATTTCATTATCAAATGTAAGAGACAATTGCTGTTCTCAGTCATTTTTTTTTTTTCTCCAATAAACTCTGGATCTTTTTGCTTGCTTCTGTATTTTCAACTTTATTAAATTTCAGCTTTTTCAAAAGGGAGGTATCATGACACATCCTGCAATTTCTGGTTACAGTTTTCGAGTCTGATCGAGGATAGGTACCTCAGTGTTTTTTTTTCCCTGTCTTTGGTTTAATAGTTATTTTCATAACAATTGCATCCTTTGAGCAATGAGGCCTCGCAAACTAAATCGGCCCTTGGTAATGGAGTTCTGAAATTGCTCTCCATCTTCTACATGTTAGTTAAGACGCATTGGTGAATTAAATGTCTCTAGGAGAACCCATACAACCCTTTAATCCTGGAATCTTTTACATAAAAAAATATCATTACATTGCCACTGTTTACAATGATGCAGGCTATAGTGACTGCAAACTAGGTTGAAATGACTAATATGCTATAATATTTCAAAAATGATTTTTTCGCCATATTTAATATTTATATGTATATATAGTGTGAACTAACCTAATTAAGTTCAAAATATAAATCAGCCTTTCCATCCCTTATATAGAAAACCAAACATAACCTTGTGGGCCACCCGGGTACAGTGGAACCGTTTGCGCTCTGGGGGCCTTGGGATCCTCGAGCGCATAGGTTCGAATACTGACTACGGTCTGAGTGGGAATTGGGCGTCCACTCTGGGTAACGGTCCTCTAGTGGGTAGGCTTTCAGACGGTCCTCTAGTGGGTGGGCTTTCAGACGATCCTCTAGTTGGTGGGCTTTCAGATAGGAAGCCTTCATTAGGTGGTCTCCATAAATTCGCATGAAAATTCCCACTTTTTATACATAAAAAAACCTAGACACAAACTATCTTTTTTTACTCAAACCTAAACAAAACAAACTAACAATTTATCGTACCGAACGTAAGTGAAATAGAATACAAAGTGAATTAAAATGATATGTAATTACACAATCCCTAAAATAACTAAGCTAGTTTTATACTGACCTAACCATAACCATGTTAAAACAACAAATCAAACATTTGTCTTAGTAATGAAGACATGATAGAGTGGTTTGATTATATTAGATTGTGTTTAGATGCTTTATAACTCTATAACCAACCACTTAATCAAGGTACATAAACCTAACCTAACCTAACCTTGATTAACTTATCAAACTAGCCTCACCAACTGAACGACAAACCAAACACATAGGTGGGTGACTCTGCCTTGTCATCATTAGTAAGACAAATGTTGTGTAAAATTATCTTACCTGGCGTTGCAGAATTTCCACAGAGAAGTTGTTTTTCTTGTTCAAATACATGGAGAAGGAGACGTACTCCCTCCAGCCCCCAAATTCTCTTTGCATTTCTGCTACTTTTAAAGTAGCCGCCATTATTGAATGTTTTGATTTGGGTCAGGCATTTTGTCGACAATACAGTAAAAATGTTGATGTAATAAACATGTACTTTAGAATATTTATTTATTCCACTGTATCACCGCTTCATTATTACTCTGCTTCATTGTTCGGACTGCTACATTGTTTCATTGGTCCCCTGCTTCACAACTTCATTGATTTATTTCATACGGATCTTATAGAAAGGTGATGTGTGAAGATTTAACGTAGCGAATGGCAGTTGCAATCCCGTACTCCATACTATGACAGGTACGTTTATAAGGTTAGGAATTTATTTGTTTACCTTAAATGTTATACTTTTGTTTTGATACTATAGTGTTATATGTTTCTTATGGTTGTTTTCTTTTCTGTTTACAGCTGTGTACTAGGTATTTTATGTGTATTAAAACCTAGAGATAGGTGTGTGTTTAATTTAACACTTCAGTTTAATACACATAAAATTACATGTTATACTGAACTACAGGTGTTAATGAACGAGCACCATGGAACGTCACCTTCGTCCCGAGAGGCTGGACTCTGACCCCAGCTCATCCATGGCAGCTCAAGAGTGGAAACACTGGTTCATGACGTTGGAGAACTTCATTGCAGCTCTACCTGAGGAAGGCCTTAACAAACTGAGCCTTCTGACCAATTTTGTTTCTCCGAGGATATATGAGGCTATCTCTGACTGTACATCGTATGAGAGTGCTATAGATACTTTGAAGACTCTGTACGTGAAGCAGACTAATGAAGTGTTCGCCCGGCATCGTCTTGCTACACGCTGTCAGCAGCCTGGAGTCTTTAGACGAATTCCTGCAGGCTTTGAAAGCTCTGAGGAGAGAGTGTGCTTTTAAGGCTGTTACAGCAGTACAACGCTGTGAAGAGTCCATAAGAGATGCCTTTATAAATGGTCTCCATTCATTACTTATTCGACAACGGCTACTAGAGAACAAAACTCTAGACTCTATATAGCTAGAGCTTTAGATTCTGCTCAGAAAAATGCAGTAATGTACGGCACTGCACAACCTCGTGTGTTAAGCACCACGACGCAGAAAGCTGTTGGGTGTCCTCCAGTTGTTGCAGCCGTTATAGCATTGTTTCTTTTGTGGACTTGCACGACACCCGCGAATCAAGTGCCCAGCGTGTGAAGCTTTATGCCACAAATGTCACAAGAAGGGACACTTCTCTAAAGTCTGTCGTTCAACATCTGTGCCTGTCAACGCGTCGACAACTCTTTGTGATGATGTAACCTTGGCTTCTATGACTACAGCGGCTTCTCCAAGTATGTTGTCGGGTGCTGTCGTGGCAATCCTTCTCAATGGAAAGGAAGTGGATGGCCTCATTGACAGTGGAAGTTCTGGCAGTTTCTTCCTCCCTAACATAGTAAGTAGGCATGATTTAAGTGTGTACACTTCCCAGAATGCGGTCTCCATGGCTACCACAAGCCCCTCGGTACAGACGTCTGGTTACTGTAAAGTAGATCTCACAGTGAATAACCAGGATTATAATGATGTGCGTCTAGCTGTCCTCCCTCAGCTGTGTTCAGACGTCATTCTGGGCCAGGATTTCTAAAGGCTCCATGACAGTGTTACACTGAAATATGGAGGAAACCTGCCCCCACTTGTGATATGTGGCCTCAGTAGCTTGTGTGGACCCATCTGAGCTTTACCCAGACCTGTCAGCAGATTGTCACCCTATACCTGCAAAGTCTCGCAGGTATTCCACTGATGATCGAAAATATATTGAAATGGAAACCAAGTGCATGCTGAGTGAAGGCATGCCTAGCAACTCGACATGGCGTGCCCAGATGGTAGTTGTCAAAGATTGTGCTCGCAAACCACGTCTGGCCATAGATTATTCTGACACCATCAACAAGTTCAAACTACTGGATGGTTATCCATTACCCCGTATTGACGATACGGTGAATAAGATAGCTCAGTACATGTGTTTAGTATCATTGACCTGAAAAATGCTTATCACCAGGTTCCTATCAGATGTATATATATATATATATATATATATATATATATATATATATATATATATATATATATATAGTATATATATATATATATATATATATATATATATATATATATATATATATATATATATATATGTATGTATGTATATATGTACATATAACTACCTGCAACACCACCATCACGATTCAAGTGCCCACAAAACGCTGCACAGATTTTCCTTGGGGTCGTGTAATTTAGACAAGTGTGTACCGTGACAATCCGTGTGCGATTGACTCTGATGACTTTCGTGGAGATTAAACTAACCAGCCGTGTCAGAGTATTTAGTGATCCTCCAATGTTCATGATTGTGCAAGCATATCTTGTGTGAGGGTGTGATTGAGTGTTTGCGCAAATGCTTGAGGAATGTCTAACACGGTTTGATTTTGTAAGCTCTAGCAGAGTAGTTACACCATCATGAATAATAGTAAGTGGCGATGATTCCGCCAACAGCTCAGTCTTTCCTTTGTAACCATGGTGAGCACACGGGACACTCTATACAGAGATTTTCCTTCTTTGTGAAAATTAAAGAGTGATGATTACAAGAGCAGAAAGTTAAAAAAGTGAATGCTACGTGAAATTAATTGACAAAATAAGAGAAATTGACCCAAAAGCCACTCGTTCCACATAAGAAAATAAATAGTTTACGTTCCAACTATCGTCGAGAACTGAGAGTGATGAATAGTGTGAAGGCAGGTTTTGTGTTTGATATTTACAAACCATAAATGGTTTTCTGTCCAGTCCCAGTCCAGCATGCAGTCGCTTTACTCATCTTAACTCCACAAACTCCAAGAGATAAGTAATGATTGTTCAATTCTACTGATAGTGTGTGGCCCGAACACTGCTTGCACAATCTCGATGATTGTGCAATCATGATTGGCAGTGTATACTGTACTGGGCCTTTAGATTTGCAGGCTGAGTTTTGTCGTAAGATCTCAGCGCTTGTGTGTCATTTTACCTGGTAAGGAGATAGGAAGACAGGAAGAATGGCTTGTGGTGTCCAGGGACGCCAAGAAGAGAAAGGTTCTCCTTAGGCAGCACGTTTAGGGTAGACGAAGAATACCTTTAGTGCGTTAGAAGAGGAGACATTGTCCACTCCCGCCACGGGAAAGGATAGAGAGGGCACACGCAGGATCCCTGCCCTAAGGTAGAGTGCTTGTACTTTTTATGCAAGGGATTGGAGGCGTAGGACCAAGGTGTGTCTGCACCTACACACACAAACACACACACACACA
>CM035202.1:352473-370975 GCA_020233015.1 Callinectes sapidus | reverse complement strand
ACAAGGGATGGGAGTATTCTCGCATGGATGCACAGCGGAGGGAGACCTGTTGTCATAGGTACTCCTGGCGATCTACACAAAATAGGAATCACCAGTCCTGCATGGGAGAACCTTGGTTTGGGTCATCTAACCAGATTAAAGGATGGTGCTGGGACAGCATATTCATAGGCATACAGTCACACAAAGTAAAGTAGCCACACAAAGTGATTCATTTATTCAAGATGTTACAGCCAGACAAATTGTTACACTTTCTCAACATGACACAGCCGCACAAAGTGATACATTTTCTCAACATGACACAGCCACACAAAGGGATACATTTTCTCAACATGACACAGCCACACAAATTGATTAATTTAATCAAGATGTTACAGATACACAAAGTGTTTCAAGTATTCAAGATGTTACAGACACACAAATTGTTACATTTTCTCAACATGGCACAACCTCACATAGTGATACATTTATACAAGATGCTACAGCCACAAGAAGTGATACATTTATTCAAGATGTTACAGCCATACAAAGTGATTCATGTATTCAAGATGTTACAGACACAAAGTGATTCATGTATTCAAGATGTTACAGCCACACAAAGTGGTCCATGTATTCAAGATGTTACAGCCAAACAAACTGGTTCATGTATTCAAGATGTTACAGACACACAAATTGTTACATTTTTTCAACATAACACAGGCACACAAAGTGATACGTTTATTCAAGATGTTACAGACACACAAATTCTTATATTTTTTCGACCTGACACAGCCACACAAAGTGATACATTTATTCAAGATGTTACAGACACAAATTCTTACATTTTCTCAACATGACACAGCCACACAAAATTATTCATATATTCAAGATGCCACAGCCACACAAAGTGATTCATGTATTCAAGGTGTTACAGTCACACAGTGATCCATGTATTCAAGGTTTTACAGCCACACAAAGTGATTAATTTATTCAAGATGTTACAGACACACAAATTCTTACATTTTCTCTAAATGACACAGCCACACAAAGTGATTCATGCATTCAAGGTGTTACAGCCACACAAAGTGATTAATTTATTCAAGATGTTACAGACACAAATGTACGGGATACATCCACACATGGTGATACACCCACACAAGATGATACATATATACGTGATACATCCACATATGGTGATACACTCACACAAGATAATACACATGTACGTGATACATCCACACATGGTGATTCACTCACACAAGATGATACACGTGTACGTGATACACTCACACAAAATGATCCATCTGCACATAGTGATATAGCTACACATCACAGTACATCTACACATGCTGATACATCTACACAAAGTGGAAACAAAATACTTACTCTTAATGTGCTATCTTTAAATGTATGCGGTCTTAAATCTAAATTATTGCTTGGGGATCTTATAGAGCTAATTGCAAGATATGATGTTACTACCATGTGTGAGACGATATGTGATGATGTGGATATGGGAAAAGTCAAGGATATGTGTGGATATGGGAAAAGTCAAGGGTATGTTAAAGGTGATTGGTTTTGATGTTGTATATGAAAATAGATTTGTTCTTAGTCGTTACAATTAAAGTCGTTAGCAATTAAAGACAATAGAAGTCTCAGGTGGAAGTTAATAAGAAATTCGCATGAAGCGCTTCTAAGTATTAAAGTTGAAGGGAGTAGTCTTAGTACACAGAAGGACCTCGTTATAACTAGTATATATATATATATATATATATATATATATATATATATATATATATATATATATATATATATATATATATATATATATAGTTCCTCCAAGTCAGTTAAGGTATGCTAAGGTTCTTCATTTTGATGAGTTAGATAAGTTCTTGTTGAGTTATTCTTACAGGTGCCATTATCATTTGTTATGCGGGGATTTCAATGCACACACTGCTGTTATGGATGACGTACAATGGAGGAGTGATGGAAATGATCGCTATCTAACCATTGAAACTGATTTCGATGCAGACTTCAATACACTTGGTTTGCCGAAAAGAAGAACTAACGAAGACAAACACAGGATGAAACTACATATGGTAAGAAGTTAGTTGATGTATGTAAAAACAATTATGTATTGATTTACAATGGCAGACTTGGGGAAGACCGAGAAGTTGGTAAGGCTACTAATACCTATAAAACTACTGTTGATTACATGATCTGTTCGTGGGATCCGACACGGTATGTTACGAAATTTAATGTATTAGGTTTTGACCCTGTATTCTCAGACGTGCATTGTCGTTTACATACATAGTTACAGTTTCAAGAAGAAATAGAAGACTCCGATGCAATAGCTAGTACACAGAAGCCAATAATTTACAAACAAATGAAAGACCGGGAAGATGGAATGCTGAGAAAAGAAATGATTATTCAAGTAGATTTGATGGTGATACCATTAATGATCTGCTTTCAAGGATGTATGAATTGTCAGTTGAAGAAACAATCAAAACCCTAAAACAACTTGCACTTGATCCTGCCTTGAAGGTTTTTCCTCCATCAGTAAAAAAAAAATATAAGAAAAAAAGTAATAACGCAAGTCTGAGTGGATATGACTCTGAATGTTTGAGAAGTAGAAAAGAATACCATAAATCTAAGCATAATTGTGACGTGCGAAAAAAATAATGCAAATTATAATATCATGATCACTAAAAGTAAAAATTATAGACGTGAGATTAAAAGAATTCAAAATAAACAGAGAACAATAGTCATTAAACAGCTAAGAAAAAAATAAAAGCAAAGATCCCTTAGTGTACTGGAAAATAATTAAAGGTTCTAAAAAAGGCAAAGATATTCCTGTTACACTTGAAACTTTCTATGAACACTTTAAACACCTTTCTGATGAAACATATGTTGATGAGAGACTTGACTATGCTTACGATGATAATGAAATGACACCACCCACAATTAATGATCCTATTACTAGCCAGGAGATAATGAAATGTATCAATAAGTAAAAAAATAATAAAGGCCTAGGAAGTGATACAATAAATGAATATATTAAGAATACTAAAGAATTTATGTGTCCGCTATATGTGAAGTTGTTTAATAAAATACTTGACACTGGCGACTTTCCAAGTGAATGGTTGGTAGGTGTTGTAGTACTATTGTATAAAAACAAGGGAGATATAAATGACTGCAATAATTACAGGGCAATAACTTTACTTAGTTGCATTTGGAAATTGTTTACCAGTATTCTAAATGAACGTTTAAAAGAGTTTTCGAATCTTCACAATGTTATTGGAGAAAGTCAAGCTGGGTTCAAGCATGAGTATTCAACTTTGGATCAGATATTTGTATTAAAAAGTGTAATAGAATTGTTCAAATAGAAGAAAAAGAAACTGTTTTCTTTGTTTTTGGATTATACTGAGGCTTTTGATTCAGTATGGAGAGAGGGATTGTGGTACAAATTAGTAATGTTAAAGGTAAAATTCTTAGTGTAATTCAGAGTATGTATGCAAATGTAAAATCATGTGTTATGTTGAATAATGAGTTATCTGAAACCTTTGTATGTAATACAGGTGTTAGGTAAGAGGAGAATTTGTCTCCATTACTTTTCGTATATTATGTTAACGACATTGAAGAAAAACTTCTTGACAAGCAATCTAAATGCCTTGATTTTTGTGATGATTTTGTTAACAGGCTTTTAAAAATACTAGTTTTGATGTACGCAGATGATACAATGGTTCTGTGAGATAGTGAGGAAGAAATGAGAAGAGTATTGACAGCTTTGCATAGTTATACCAACAAATGGAAACTGTCAATAAATTGTAATAAGACAAAGATTGTTGTGTTTGATTGGGGAAGAAGGCAGGTTAACTACAATTTTCAATTTAAAGGTAATAACATGGAAACTGCTGATGATTATAAGTATTTAGGTATCACTTTTAATTGTAATGGTAAATTTCGTGGTGCTCAACTCCAGTTAGTAGAACAGGCTAAAAAAGCTATGTATTCTGTAATAGGAACAAGTAGAAATCTTGATTTGCCCATAGATATTCAGCTTGAAATGTATAACAGTATGGTACTATCTGTACAGATGTATGCAGCAGAGGTATGGGGACATAATGTTGTCAGGGATATGGAACTATTGTATACAAAGTTTTTGAAACATGTTTTATTTGTGCATAGCAAAACAAGTAATGATATTGTTTATGGTGAACTCGGTGTTTATCCTTTAGAAGTCGACATCAATTGTAGAATGATAAACTTTTGGGTAAGATTAATTACATGAATAGTAAACCTAGCTTTTTAATATATTGTTGTTTATGGCAGTTGTATCAGGAAGGTCTTTATTCTTTACCTTGGTTGACACACATTAGAAATATTTGCAATAATTGCGGCACGTCATGGGTATGGGATTCACAAACTCTTGTAAATGCAACCTGGTTTAAAAAAGCTGTTGAAATAAGGCTGAAGGATTGATGGATAACTTTATAGAATGCTAATTTGGTATCAAAATCTATTTGCGGTAGCTACAAAATTTATAAGAATATCTATTGTTTAGAGGATTATCTTGTTAAACTGAGTAAGGCCAACCGAATTATGATTACAAAGTTTCGTACTTCTAACAATAAGTTGCCAATCACTGTGGGAAGGTACAATAATATTAGTCGAGAGGATCGTGTCTGTGAGAAATGTAATGCAAATGTTTTAGGTGATGAGTATCATGTAATGTTGACGTGTGTAAATGAGGATATTGTAAGATTTAAAAATCAATATATTCCTAGGTATTACAGAGAGACCAAGTCAAAATAAATATGTATTGCTAATGCAGACAAGTAAAGTAGCAGTCATTAAAAATTTGTCACTATTTATCAGAAAAAATATTAACGTTATTTAGGTAGCAATGATGATGTTACTCATGTGAAAGATGTTTTAAAAAATTAATTGAGTATCATTAGAAGTATAACTGTTACTAAGATAGATGTAAGAGGAGCTGTGTACCATACTTTTTTATAAAAAGTCTGAGCATTAAATAAACAATCAATCAATCAATCAATCAATCAATAAACCACACACACACACACACACACACACACACACACACACACACACACACACACACACACACACACATTTATGATAAATTTCACACGTATTCACGTTCCCAGAGGATGAAGAAATCTTTTTATTTATGTTTGTTTGTTTGTTTGTTTGTTTGTGTGTGTGTGTGTGTGTGTGTGTGTGTGTGTGTGTGTGTGTGTGTGTGTGTGTGTGTGTGTGTGTGTGTGTGTGTGTCTTTCCACGCGCCGCCGCTCAGCCAACCAGCCTTAGCAACGCTAAGCCACCTCCTCATGCCGCCGTTCTGCCGGCCAGCCTTGGAAGGCTGAGTCACCTCCTTATGCCACTCAGTTGGGCAGCCTTGCAACACCAAACGCTACCACTCAGCCATCCAGCCTTAGCAGCGTTGTTGAGCCAACACTCCACCTGGCCGCTAAATCAGTCTGTTACCCCCTCCCACCAGAAGCTGTTCAAACTCCCTCCATTACTGTCACACAACGTCACTTCATTCCCTCGTATGCCACACTCCACATGTTCAACCCTACCACACAAACTTCTTTTAACAAATATTTGCCATCATCAAGTTCTACTCGTAATTCTAACAATAATTGTGTCTGTATAAATGACTGAAAAAAAGACAGGACATTGTAACTATTCTGATTACACTGACAACTAAGGACAGTGAAAGATAATTGCTAAACGAGGAAGCTAGGACAGCATATACAGTGATAGAGTTACCTCAGAAAAGGATAAGTGAATTAGAGAGAGAGAAAAAAAAAAACACGAAGTAACCAGCAGGAGGAGACCCCCAGCCTCCAAAATAACTCTAAATGTCTTTTTCTCGGTGACACAAATCTAAAGAGAATTCTAAACTCAGATTTAGGGGATAATTGGTCTGTAAAGACAATACAACGTGCGAACATGGATTTGCTGACAAGCTGGGTGAGATAAAAAAGTTAAACTTTATTCCTTCTGATTAGGTATTGTATTGTGGGATGTATGATATTAATGACAAATAATATAATGATGTAATTCTTGACAATTTGTGTTTACAAGTTAGTTAACTGAAAGACAAAGATAGTACAACGAATATCAATGTTTGTCAGATAACACCAGTGGCAATGTTAACAGAAATCAACAATATGATAATAACATATAATTATGATTTCAAGAACTAGGGAGAGAAAAACGGAGTTTCCATTATCAAAATACACTAGGCAGTAGAGATGTTGATGACTTGTGTTGTGATGATCATGACAATATCCGTATACTAAACAGGTTAGCTATTGTAAAATTACTGACTACAATTGAAAAACAAAGTTAAAATTTTCATCTCAATAGGAACTGGATGACAATTAAGAAGGATGTCATTGCCACAAAAAGAATATATATATATATATATATATATATATATATATATATATATATATATATATACACACACACACACACACACACACACACACACACACACACACACACACACACACACACACACACACACACAAGAAAAGAGACCAATCCTTGTCAAGAGAAAAATAAAATTATGATCAAATAACGACACAATCTAGAAATCCATCGCACTCAGTTAGTGGTTTACACCATTCTCTTACTACATATGCACAACCATGTACTAACTGAATCTTCTTCAGTCACATCAATTCAATGACACCTCCCTGGAGCCCCAATATTACGCCCGCCCATAAATCTTCCCAACCTTCAACATATGGGGCGACATACGAAGCCTCCCCATGGTCTCAAATGCGATAGGGCCCCTCCACCCACCCTCACGGAGATTGGGCCAGGAAAGACACTCAAAGGTACTCTGAACCTCCCACAGATCCCCACAACACAGCATGCAAAGAGGACCTGGGATAAGGTGGAGGTACGACTTGGGATATCAAGGTCTCCGGCATACCACGTCACCTGAACCTACAGAGGCCATATCGGAAAGTACAGGACTGATGCCAGACATACTGGTACCTAGACTCAATTACCACAATATCCCCACTATAGAACACCTCGCTCTTCCTACTGGTGATGTTTTAGATTTCGTTAACTTTAGAAATAAGCCATTTTTCAGTTGACTGAAAAGGCGCTGATGCCATTTACTAAAAAAAAATTGTATCATAATATTAACAAAAAGAAAATATCTTTGGTTACTTGATGTGACTTGTGTAAAGCCTTTGATAATGTTTGTCACGATATTTTGATAACTAATGTACATAAGTTAAACATTGATCATTTTTGGTTCAATAACTATTTGAATAAGATATTTCAGGGTATACGTATGGGAAAAGCGCTCTCTGATAAGAGATAAATTACATTCGGCGCCCCTCAGTGATCAGTACTAGGACCAATTTTATTTTCAATATATGTAAACGATTTGACACAGTATATATTCGACTGTCTTGTGGTACAATATGCTGATGACACTCAGTTCATATATACTGGAAACATTGACAACATTGTTGACCTTATGCACAAAAGTGCTGCTACTTTTGAAATTGCTAAAAAATATATATATTTTGATGTAAATTCTCTGTTGCTAAACACAAGGAAAACGCAATGCATGTTTGTAAGAAGCAGAGTATATACTTAAAAAAAAAAAAAAAAAAAAAAACAAGCACTTATTTAAAGGTTGATGGAAGTGAAATAGCCCCGAGTAACACTAAAAATCTTGGAATTAATTTTGATACGTACCTGACTTGAAAAACATATAAACATCACTAGAAAGAATCTCGGTACATTGATATATCTAAGTAGAATTAAAAATTATTTATGTTCTCAGGCAAGAACTTTAGCTATTGATTCCCTTGTATTGAGTTCAATAAGTCACGGGATTAGAATATGGGGCTCTACTAATGAAAATCAGCTGCAAAGAGTACATAAGGTCCAAAACTTTGCCGCAAAAGTTGCATTAGGTGGTGGGGCAAAACATAACCACG
The DNA here is from genome assembly GCA_020233015.1 of Callinectes sapidus. NCBI lineage: Eukaryota > Metazoa > Arthropoda > Malacostraca > Decapoda > Portunidae > Callinectes > Callinectes sapidus. The sequence continues at coordinate 362,993 of CM035202.1, read as the reverse complement.
TAACTCCTTTATTAAAAAGCTTCAATGATTAAGAATTGAAAATAAGTATAGATACGAAATATTGTTGAGGACTGTCAGATACGGTGGGCGGACAGCAACGTGGAGGTCTAAGGGTGAGAGAAGGTGGTGTTGCCGAGGTCGAAGGGTGGCTTGGTCTGCCTGACGTCCGGCGCGTGATCCCGACGTCGGTTCTGATAACTCGTTCGGTTGCCCTTCGAGTCATTCTCCGAACTGGGTCGACTGGGTGAAGCTCTGGCGTCCATGGCGAGCAGTGGCGGTGGCTGGTTAGGTTGTTGAGTGTCCGAGGCGTGGTGCGGCAGTAGGTAGTTTGGTTGTTCGCGGCGAATGGTAGTTAACCGCGAACCACCACAGTACTCCCCCCTTCCCTCAGAAACGAGAGGAAGGTTAGAAGAAGACAGTCTATCACCAGTGACTGGAGTGATTGTCAATGCGTATCGATCAGGAGCCTTTGCCACTCTGCCGTAGCGTGTCACCACAGGTCTGCGAGCAGAGTAATCATCCGCGGAATCTGTTGAAGAGGAAAGGAGTGAGTCTACAGTAAGATCTGGCACGTCAGCAGGCGCAGCATCCTCGTTCCGTAAGACTGGAAAATCTCCATGCTCGACTGCCGGTGCTGGAGGACGTGGCTCTGGTGACGAATCTTGGCTTCGGGGCGGTATCATAACCTGTAAAGGAGTAGACTTGGTGAAAACATGCTCCAAAGCAGGCTTCAAGCGGTCCAAAGAAATTGTGTCACATGATCAGTTTTTATCAATGGTGAAGTGCTTGGAAGTTCTTGCCAGCACACGATAGGGACCTTCTTAAGGACGAGTAAGACCAGAACGTGCTCCTCGCCTGACGAACACAAACTCAGCCTGCATCAGGTCCTTTGGGATGTACGTGCGTTGAGCTTGATGCTGGCGGGTTGGCGTAGGAACAAGGCCGGCAATGGTTCTGCGTAGAGTATGGAGAAACTCGTAGCGACTGATCTCCGCCGAATCGTTCTCCCGAGGTACAATGAATTCACTTGGTATGTGAAGGGGCTCCCCATAAGTGAGCTCCGCTGGTGAACTCTGGAGGTCTTCCTTGACCGAAGTTCTGATGGAGAGAAGAACAATAGGAAGGGAATCGGCCCACCTGTATGAGTGCGACTGACACTTCAACCCATCCTTGAGGTGGCGATGAAACCTCTCGACCGTTCCGTTTGATTGAGGGTGGTAAGCCGTGGTACGATGACGGGTAGTGCCGAGAACTTGAAGCAATCGTAGCCACAGGTCAGACTCGAATTGGGCGCCTCGGTCAGTGACTATCGTGTCAGGAGCCCCAAATCTAGCCACCCAGGTAGTCACGAACGCCCACGTTGTCGTTTCAGCCGTAATGTCGGGGATAGGCATCGCCTCCGCCCACCTGGAGAAACGATCAATGCATGTTAGTATGTACGAATATCTTCTGGATGGTGGAAGAGGGCCGACCAGGTCAACATGTACTGTCTGAAACCTTTTTTTAGGCAGTGGAAAATCTTCATAAGGGGTAATAGTGTGTCTACAAGTCTTAGCAGCCTGGCATATCATACACTGTCTCGTTCATTTCCTAGCGTCTCTCCGGATCCCAGGCCACACCACCTTGTGCGTCAGTAGGCGTGCCATAGCGTTCGTACCAGGGTGGCCAAGGTTGTGGAAGAACTGAAACACAGACTTACGATGAGAGGCAGGAATGAAAGGTCTTGGGTGTCCGCATGACATGTCACACCAAAGAAGCAGCGACGACGCCGGAAGTCTGAAGGGCTGGAGAAGAAGTGATGTTACTCGCCTTACATTTTGTAGCCCCTCGTCAGTGCGTTGACATGCAGCGATCTCTTCATAGTCTGGAGCAGGATTCTCGGAAATAACAGATGCCACATTCCTGGAAAGCGCATCAGCAGGACTATTCTCATGGCCAATTATATGTCTTATATCTGATGTGAACTCCGCAATGTAAGATAACTGCCTGACAACTCGTGGTGAGTGATGATTAGATTTACGTGTAAGTGCATAAACAAGAGGTTTGCAATCTGTCCAAATTTGAAACTGTCGACCTTCGAGAAAGTGTCTGAAGTGGCGGAGAGCTAAGTACACAGCAAGAAGTTTACGATCAAACGTACTATAACGGCATTCACGGGGCTCAAGGCGTCATGAGAAGAAGGATAGAAGTATCAAGCTCCCATTGATCCTTTGCTGTAAGACTGCACATACCGCTGTTGCTGATGAGAACTGTGTGGGAACAGTGTGAGAATAGTGGAGGCGTTGGGTGAAGGGTGACCGAGCAAAGTGATTGCGGCAATCTTGCTCTTGATAGTGGTGAAGGACTCCGCACCTTGGGAAGTCCAGGCAAGTACCTTTTGCGAACTTTTCTGTAGGCCTGTGAGCATGTCATTCAGAGGATGCAAGATGTCGGCAGCACCTAGGATGAACCTGTGGTAATCGTTAACACCCAAGAATTCACGCAATGTCCGTGTTGTCGTTGGCCGAGGGAAATCTTAAATAGCACTCACCTTTTGTGGTAGAGGGCGTAAGCCATCAGCTGTAACTTTGTGTCCCAAAAAGTCCACTGAATCAACACCAAGGACACACTTAGCTGGTTGTATTTTTATTCCATAGGACAGCAAGAGCTGGAATAATTGACGTAGGTGCTGAAGATGTTCATGATGATCCTTGGAAGCTACCGACACATCGTTGATGTATGTAGTGGCGAAGTCGAGACCACGTATCGCGTTGTCCATAAATCTCTGGAAGGTCTGGGCTGCATTACGAAGGCCAAAAGACATTTTTACATACTCAAACAATCCGAATGGCGTTATTATTGCTGTTTTGGGAATGTCCTCGGGAGCTACAGGAATCTGGTGAAAGGCTCGCACCAAGTCTATTTTGGAAAAAAAAAAACTCTAGCACCATGGAGGTTGGAATGAAAATCTTGGATGTGTGGAACAGGGTACCTGTCTTGTATGGTGATGTTGTTGAGAGCACGGTAATCACCACATGCTCGCCATTCACCTGCCGTGCGTTTTGGTACCATATGGAGTGGGGAGGCCCAACAGCTGCTAGAAGGTCTGATAATCCCCTCCTTGAGAAGATCGGCGAATTCTTCTTTAGCAGCCTTCAGACGCTCTGGAGGTAACCTGCGGGGACGAAAAAATACCAGTGGACCGGTGGTTACAATGTGGTGTTGTACTGTAGTTGTGATGGCTGGAACGGCAGTCTCAGGGGAAGTGAGGGTCCGAAACTCTTGAAGAAGGCTCAGGTATCTTGATGTTACAGCGACATGCACTATACTCTCAGGCTGTTGACTCGTTGCACTTCCACGTGTGAAACTGTTTGTTGGAAGATGTCGCAGACAGTGGTGTCGAGCATCCACTACCAGGTCATGATGGTGGAGACAGTCATATCCGAGGATGGGCTGAGTCACTTCTGCAATTACAAAAGGCCAAGTGAACCGCTTCTTTAAGCCTAGGTTTAGTGACATTACCTTCGTGGAATAGGTAACAATTGGAGTACCGTTAGCTGCAAGTAAATCATAAGCTGGTTGTTTGCTCACCCGGTCGCCTTCTGAGGGGGGTAGGATGCTGACTGCTACTCCTGTATCCGCTAAAAATCTGATGCCAGATGTTCTGTTGGTGACGTAAAGAAGATCACCCTTTTGGGAAGCGGGGGTGGCAGAGTTTACCACTCCCCGCCTCACCCGTTTCCCGACATCCTACAGGGAGGTCTACACTGACGGGCATTTCTACCGAATTTGGCGTGATGCCAGCACAAGTCTCCGGAGCGTGGAGTTGTCGTGCTGTTATGACCTTGCGCAAGACGTAAAGACCGCTCGAGGCTGGCAACTCTGCTGATAAGATTTTCAATTCTATCATCAGCCTTAATACTGGCCACATCACCAATTGGGTTACAATCCTGAACCACTGTACTCGCGCCATCATTAGAGTTTTTATGCACTGCACTTACAGAGTTGTACGAGCGAGAGGATGCTCATGGGAGGAACTCTGGAACAGCACACACAGCAGGAGACGTTCCAGTAGATTCTTCCTTAAGGCGTGCGTGCTCGCACGCTCGGTCAGCCGTGGTCAGGAAAGTTTTCTGGTCGACTGTGGAGTCGAGCGTAGCTAAAACTACCTGGACATCATTGGGTAGCTTACGAAGCAAGAACTGGCACAGGAGAGGGTCCGGGAGCGGCGTGGCGCACCGCGAGTTGATTGCAGTCAATTGGTACCATAAAGAAGATGGGGAGTTGTCGCTTAATGCCAGTTTCTGAAGCTCATTGAAGTAGACACGATCTGGCTTCTTGTAGCACTGAATCAGAGCTTCCTTAAGTTTATCAAGTGGCTTCTCCTCTGGCGGGTTGACGACAGGATCCTGGACCATAAGGACGACGTCCGTTGGCAGTGCAGAAACAAGGGCATTATGTTTCTGCTTCTGGTCGAGGCTTCGACCTGCCAGAATGTCCTCCACGTGCTTAAGCCATCCATCGACGTCAGGTGTGAAGGGAGGCAATTTGACTTTCTCCGCCATGGTGTCACTCCGGGGTCACCAATGTTGAGGACTGTCAGGTACGGAGTGAGACAGAGTCGAAGCAACACTAATATAACGTTTACTTAATAAATAATTAACAACAAGTGGGCGGACAGCAACGTGGAGGTCTAAGGGTGAGAGAAGGTGGTTTTGCCGAGGTCGAAGGATGGCTTGGTCTGCCTGACGTCCGGCGCGTGATCCCGACGTCGGTTCTGATGACTCGTTCGAGTCATTCTCCGAACTGGGTCGACTGGTTGAAGCTCTGGCTTCCATGGCGAGCAGTGGCGGTGGTTGGTTAGGTTGTTGAGTGTCCAAAGCGTGGTGCGGCAGGAGGTAGTTTGGTTGTTCGCGGCGAATGGTAGTTAACCGCAAACCACCACAATATGTATAATGGTCTTCAACATTCTAAAAGGAAACGTACCCAGTTACATAGTTCCTCCACCAGATGTCAAATGTTTGAGGCCACCTCCTACTAGACAGCAAAATCAATTGTATGTCCCTCACACGAACACAATCACCGGGGGTCACACAGCACTGGTAGCAGCACCACGTTTGTGGTACACTCTTCCCGCCTGGGTCAGGAATGGTGGTACCAAAGTTTCCCTTAAGGGACAGTTGCAGGGCAACTCCTTGTCCTTTTTGCTGACCATGAATAAATTTCAGTAACTGTAAACTTGAAGCATAAGCGCCTACCTACAATTAAAACGTTTCCAGAACTGAGATTCTACACACCAGCAGATGTCTTATGCGATAACTTGCTGTAGGATATGCATATCTTGAATGCAATTTTCACACATGACAATATGGACACATATTGATAGCTGATATTTTTAATAGAAGTTTTAGCAAAACTTTAAATGCAAGTGCACCCATTGTCAAAAAAAAAAAAAAAAAAAAAAAAAAAAAAAAAAAAAAAAAAAAAAAAGGTAAAAGGCCCTTTTCCTCCTAGATGGACGACAATTTGCGGCATCTAATACATGAAAAAATAACATACATTTATCCTTGAAACGGGATCGTAGTAATATTCATATGGGAAAAAGTTGGTAAAAAGTTCACTGTATAAGGTTAAGGCCGAATACCACAGTAAAAAAAAAAAAAAAAGGAAAATAACACAGGAAATACAATAGCAATTTGGAAAATAATTAAAGAACTGGTCCCAGATCGCAGAAATATGTGATCTACAACTCTCACAGAAAAAAAAAAGAGTTAACATCTCGGGCTGAAATTTAGAACACTTTTTTCCAAATTATGGAAAAGAAACTTTTAGTGAATGTAAATTGAATGTTATAAATGACACTGACTTATGTAATCTAACTTTAGATGACAGCACGTATCCCATTTTTTCGACCTTTACCTGGTTTTCATCCTTCACTGGTCGAAAAATGGGTACCTAGGGCAACCTAGGGAAGGTAAACTGTGGAAACCCGGATTTCATGCTGGCCCCATGTCCCGGGGTAAGGGACTATTCCACCACACGCTCAAAGGCCAAGGAGACGGGAGATGAGCGCCCGCAGCCAAGCGCTGATACAGCGTAAGCCCCCCACTTTACCCTTACCTGGTAATAGCGATACAATGATTTCAATCATTAAACATTTGAAAAATAGTAATTCATATGGGTGTGAGGGTATATTTTTACGATTTTTTTTAATCTATCACTGATAGTTCTCATTCATGATCTAATATTTATGATAAATTGTAACAGGGACCTTTCTTCCATTTTGAAAACGGGCAACAGTGGTTCCAATCTATAGGACCTGTGATACTAACGAACCTCAAAACTATCGATCGACATCTATCTTACTTATAGTGTCAAAATTTTTAGAAAAGGTAATTGCGCATCAGTTGACAAAACATCTCGAAGGAAATAGTTTATCAAGTAAATCTCAACATGGTTATTAAAGTCACCCTCTGACTGAAACGGCGCTGATGCCATTTACTAAAACAAAAATTGTATGATAATAATCCACCTTGATATTAACCTATGTTTTAAATTACATTGTATCTATAGGGTTTAACCATATTTTAAAATACTTTTACTTACTGTTGTTTTAAGATTTAAGTTTTTCACTGTTTCAGTGCTTTTATCATAAGATTTTATTTATTTTCATTTATACATGATGTTTCATAAGATTAATATTTTTTAGAACCATGGTTTGTTTTGTTGTGAACAATGATTTGTATGATATTAAATTAAGAATACATATGTAAAGAATAACCATTGTAAAAATGGAACAAACATTCTGCTCTCTCTCTCTCTCTCTCTCTCTCTCTCTCTCTCTCTCTCTCTCTCGTCTCGTTATATATATATATATATATATATATATATATATATATACTATATATATATATATATATATATATATATATATATATATATATATATATATATATATATATATATATATATATATATTGTTGCGGTAACGCCTAGTGTGAAGATAGCAGTGGTAACACTGTCAGATTGGTTTGCGGCCAGGTGGATATCTTGTGCCTGGTTGGCCAGTAGAAGGGACGCGTTTGGGATGGGAGAAAGAGAGACGCGGCCAGAGGAGCGACACAAAGGAAAGGGGGTTTTTGTCGACTCAGCAATTGGTGGCTGGGCGACAGGAGGGTGAGCCCAGCGAAGGCAGTTGCAGCCCAGTGATGAGGAGAGTGAGAGGACGCCTGCCTGCCCCGCTCTCACTGAAGACGCGATCCTGCCTTGTTTGTGTAGTGGTGTTCAGTACTGTGTGCCATCCTGTATTTACTCTCTTTTGTGCTAGTAAAGTAAGAAATAGTGCCGTGCCTTTAACTGCATTCTTGCCTCTCTGAGTAAGTCTGGGGTCTGTGGGTCTGTTACCTCGCTCCGCTTGCTAGCCACGAATCTTCGCCGAGAAGTATCCCTGTCTGCTACCGACCCGTCCTGTATGCTGTCTTGAGGGTGACGCTGCTGGTAAGAAGAGTGTACCTGTTGTCGCCGTGGAAGCTGTGTGTGTGTGGACGGTGGGGGGGGGGGGGGGCAGCGGAACAAGTGGTGTCAGGAGTTTGGGGAATACTTTGGCTAGCGAGGTTGCCGGGTACAAGGCACCATGGCGGATTCAGACTCGAGAGGCAGTGAGAAGCCGGAAGGCAGTGAGACAGGCTTGGAAAGGCTGGAAGCCTTTTTCGTCAAAATGGCACTGGAAGTAAAACAGGAATTAAAACAGGAAATCGGGGCAGTGGCGGCATGAATGGATCTAATGAGAGAGGGCTTTCAAGCAGCAGTGGGGGAAGCCAGACAGTTTAATGTGGAACACGGCGAGTAGCTGCAGCAGGACCTGTCGGAGGATTTCAGGGAGGAGCTTGTGGTAGTGAGGCAGCAGTGTGAGGGGTGCACTGAAGTTGTTGAGGGCAAGGTGGAGGAAGTGAGGGAGGAGGTGACAAGACTGCGGCGCTCTCTCGAGGAGCAGTCTCTCGGCGCGTGGGGCCGGCCTGGGTGTCCCGAGTCGGCAAGTCATGGTCATCCCTACGCATTCTCGGAGCCCGGTAACGTCAACCGTGGTGTCAGCAAAACGCAGTCCATACATATGTGGAGCGCGCCTGCACCTGAGGATGGCGTCTTCACCCCACCACCGTCACCGCCACTGGCACCTCCATCACAACCGTCTGTCGCTGCCCCCCCCCCCCCCCCCCCCCGGCATGCAGGTGTAGCGTCTGTCCCGCGCAAACCAGCAGAGTTTGGTGGACAGGTGGCCTGGGAGACATACCATGCGCAGTTTGAGCTGCTCGCCCAAGGACAGGGTTGGAGCGCTCAGGAGAAAGCCCTGCAACTTGTGGTCAGTCTGCGCGGGGCAGCACTGGAAATCCTGGCCCACATGACGGTGGGTCAACGCTCATCGTACGTCGCGGTGGTGGAGGCGTTAAGGAGGCGCTTCGGAAGTGTGCTCCAGGCTGAGGTGTACAGAGAGCAGGTGAAGGGCAGAACACGGTGGCCGGGTGAGTCTCTTCCACAGCTGGCCCTGGCGATGGAGTCACTGGTCCGTCATGCATACCCAGTGGCTCCAAAGGAGATGGTGACAGTACTGTCCCGGGACGCCTTCATTGATGCACTGAAGGAGCAGCAGGTGCAGATCTATGTGAAGTAGGCGCACCCAGCAGATGTGCAGCTGGCTTTAGCAAAAGCTATGGAGTTCGAGACCTTCCTGTGCACCTCAGGCGCCGCTATGACGCCACACCGCCGCCTTGCCGCTCAGAATCCGCCGCACCGCCACATACCAGTTCACCGCGCGCAAGTTGCAGCCCAGTGATGAGGAGAGTGAGAGGACGCCTGCCTGCCCCACTCTCCCTGAGGACGCGATCCTGCCCTGTTTGTGTAGTGGTGTTAAGTACTGTGTGCCATCCTGTATTTACTCTCTTGTGTGCTAGTAAAGTAATAAGTAGTGCCGTGCCTTTAACTGCATTCCTACCATTTTGAGAAGTCTGGGGTCTGTGGGTCTGTCACCTCACTCCGCTTGCTAGCTACGAATCCACGATAATCTTCGGTGCAGATCTATGTGAAGTAGGCGCACCCAGCAGATGTGCAGCTGGCATTAGCAAAAGCTATGGAGTTCGAGGCCTTCCTGTGCACCTCAGGCGCCGCTATGACGCCACACCGCCGCCTTGCCGCTCAGAATCCGTCGCACCGCCACATACCAGTTCACCGCGCGCAAGTTGCAGCCCAGTGATGAGGAGAGTGAGAGGACGCCTGCCTGCCCCACTCTCCCTGAGGACGCGATCCTGCCCTGTTTGTGTAGTGGTGTTAAGTACTGTGTGCCATCCTGTATTTACTTTCTTGTGTGCTAGTAAAGTAATAAGTAGTGCCGTGCCTTTAACTGCATTCCTACCATTTTGAGAAATCTGGGGTCTGTGGGTCTGTCACCTCACTCCGCTTGCTAGCTACGAATCTTCGCCGAGAAGTATCCCTGTCTGCTGCCGACCCGTCCTGTATGCTGTCATGAGGGTGACGCTGTTGGTAAGAAGAGTGTACCTGTGGTCGCCGTGGAAGCTGTGTGTTTGTGGACGGGGGGGGAGGGGGGGGGGCAGCGTAACAATATATATATATATATATATATATATATATATATATATATATATATATATATATATATATCTAGAATATATAGAGCGAGAGAGAGAGAGAGAGAGAGAGAGAGAGAGAGAGAGAGAGAGAGAGAGACACCCGTGGTGGTGCAGTGGTAAAGCATGCCCGACTCAAAATCGGGAAAGCTTGGGTTCGATTCCCGGGTCAGGTTGAATGTTATATGGGCAAGACTTCTATTCAAGTGTGTCGCCCCTGTCCACCTAGCAGTGATTAGGTACCTGATGTAAGTCAGAAGTTTTGATCCGCTTCTGGGTAGGAGAAATAAACTCCGAATAAAAATGTACGGAGTAGCCTGATCACCACAGGGCCTTAGTCCACAAAGCTTGTTGGTGCTATCAAGCAGCCACGCATCGCGTTGTCAGATGCGACTCGGTGGACTTAAGGTGTGTGAATGTTAGAACATAAGGATTTATATGTTAACCTGTAGATTTTCAGCCAACAATTGTAAGCTGCTTTCAAATAAACCGTCTATAATAATAATAATAATAATAGTACTACTACTACTACCACTACTACTACTACTACTACTACTACTACTGCTACTACTACTACTACTACTAATAATAATAATAACAGCAATAATAATAATATAATAATAATAATAATAATAATTATTATTATTATTATTATTTTCATTATTACACACACACACACACACACACACACACACACACACACGCAAGTCATGAACACATGGCAAATTTCACACATCTTCACATTCCTAGAGGGTGAAGAGAAAGAAGTCCTTCTTATTTTTTATAAGATATATATTTTTTCTACGTCTAGCCATTGCCCCAAAACAGTAATTGACACATGTTCACATTCCCAAACTGATAAGAATAGCATCTCATATATATATATATATATATATATATATA
>CM035202.1:341490-352127 GCA_020233015.1 Callinectes sapidus | reverse complement strand
AGAGAGAGAGAGAGAGAGAGAGAGAGAGAGAGAGAGAGAGAGAGAGAGAGAGAGAGAGAGAGACACGCACACACACACAAGTCATGGACACATGGTAAATTTCACACATGTTCACATTCCTAGAGGGTTAAGAGAAAGAAGTATTTCTGATTTTTTATTAAATATCTATTTTTTTTTCTATATTGAATCATTGCTTAAGAGCAGCACTTGACACATGTTCACATTCTCAAACTGGTGACAACAACATTTCTTCTTTTATCTTTGATATATATATATATATATATATATATATATATATATATATATATATATATATATATATATATATATATATATTGTTGCGACCCCAGGTTTAGCCCGGACAAAGTTCCCAACCCAACTGTTCATTCTTCATTATGTAATGTTCACAAAACACTTCAACAGAAATTATACATTCAGGAAAATGTTAATGTAGTCACAAATCTTTACAACACTGCTGGAACATAAATAGGAGGGTGACACACTTGGAAGTAACTATAATTATTACCTATCCTGGCGAGAGGTCGCCACTTTCTATGTTACGATCCCAGGTTAAACCCTGACAAAGTTCCCAACCCAACTTGGGAACCTGTCAATAAGTGAGGGGAGTGAATAATAAGGCCACGTTACCACAGGTTTAACGGTTTGGGTTAAATCAGGGGTATAAATAGAAAAGAAAAAAGAAAAAGAATAAAACTACGAAAACTTGAATCAATTCTAGGGGATGGAGACTTAAGAAAAGAGTCGCATATACATACAAAATTTATTCACAAAAAAAACTAAGATTAGAAGTTAAGTTTAACCAGGATAGAAATAATTTAGGTCCGTTACAGTTAAGGGAATTATAATCACTTCCAGTAAAATTAAAATAACACAAAGGTTGAACATTTCACCTCAAACATAAGTATAAATCAATAACCGAGAGACACCAAAATAACTTTAAAATATCCCCACACGCTGGTGATCACATCCACACCAGTTCAAAACGAATAGATCCCGGATTACACAGAGAAAATAATCACCAAAACACCATAATAAAATTCACAAGGAAATAGCGCCACACACTAGTTAACACCTGTAGCTGAATCACAATAATAAGAAATGAACCCAACACAATGCAATAATGATGCTAGGATAAAGGAAACTGGGCGGGAACCTACAAAATGGCGTACCTGAGGGGATTATACACTCACCAAAAAACACCCGTCACCACTCTCACCAAAATACCACAATAAATCAGTAATAACCCCTCACACCAAATAACCTGTATAACATCTCAACACATTGGCAATAATTGTGCCTAAAAGACAGTCTTAGCACCAAGAATAAGAACTATAGAAAAATACTCAGCCGGGAACAAAGAGAGACACACCACTGCATCAGTTCCCCTCGCCCCTCGCCCGCCCGCTCAGGACTATCCCTGACTCCCTGTCGTCCGGTTTTCGTCCGTCGTGCATCTCTCTCCCTTCCTCGGCGGGGGAACACCATTACGTCACACATCGCCTCTTCCATCTCAAGGCCTTAATTATATCTCCCTGACGCGAACAGAAATTACAGTATTATTCTAACAATATATTTACACAGTTATAATATAGATACATACAGTACAAATAAATTCATATATGGCACTACATACTCCGTTTTCCTCGGAGGAACGACGCGGCACGTACCCGAGGCGTTGTTTTTCACATAAATTCTGCTGACTCGGTCCAACGTGATCCGACTAGTCTCCAACGAACCATCTACAAGCTACGCATTTATATGAACATAACAATACATTTACGAATAACAAGATTACATACAATAGCTACATACATATAGTAAGTAATAGTATAATATATATATATATATATATATATATATATATATATATATATATATATATATATATATATATATATATATATATATATATATATATGATGGGCTGTCCTGGGAACAATACATATAGTTACATACAAAGAAACATTGCTTGCAGGACACCAATAATAATATTTAACGTCAATACCTGACGGTCGTAACATGCCCACATCAAAAGACAGGTCTGGCTCAGCATGAGACTACTACAAAGAAACTCAAGAATTAAGAAACTGAGCGAAACCTGGCTAACCTTTGACAGACCGCTAGCTAGAACATTATGAACACCCTTCACATGCTGTACATCCAGATTATACTCTTGCAGCAATAGACTCCATCTAGTGAGGCGCTGATTTTTATTTTTAAATTTATCCAAAAATTTCAGGGGGAGGTGGTCTGTATCAATAGTAGTAACAGGACCAGAAGGAAGTAAATAAGCTGAAAAGAATTGTAAAGCCAGAATGATGGCAAAAAGCTCCTCCACCACAGAGTAATTCTGTTGAGCAGAATTAAATCTCCTATTAAAGTAACTGATAGGATGATCAACATCATTATGGTCGCTTTGCAGCAGCACTGCACCTGCGCCGAGATTACTAGCATCTGTTGCTAATTTGAAAGAACGTTTGAAGTCCGGAGAATACAAGATGGGACAATTATTGATGGACTGAAAAGCATGTTCACACTCAGGGGTCCATTGGAACCTTTTCCCCTTTTTCAACAATTCAGTAAGCAGTGGGCAGGGGGGCAGTGACATCAGAAAGAAATATTTACAAATCTCCTGTAATATCCAATCATACCTAAGAAACGTTGTAGGCCTCTCCTATGTTCTGGACGTGGAATTTTTGCAATAGCCTCCACTTTACTAAGGGGAGGACACACTTTACCCTGGCCTACAATGTATCCTAGATATTGTACATGGGTTTTAAGAAACTCACACTTTTTTTTCAAATTCAGTTGGAGGGAGGCCTCCGACAAGAGAGCCAACACTTTCTCTAGATGTATAATATGGTCCTCCCACGTATCACTGAACACAATGAGGTCATCTATATACACTGCACAGTTATCAATGTCAGCCAATAACTGGTTCATGAGACGCTGGAAAGTAGCTGGGGCGTTTTTAAGCCCATAAAGCATGACCTCAAACCTATAAGTACCTTGTGGCGTCACAGAAGTGGAAATGTCTTGGGCTCTCTCTGTCAGGGATATTTGCCAGTATGCCCGTACAAGATCAGTTTAGTTACAAACTTGGCTCACCCTAAAGCGTCTATACATGCATCCACTCTTGGCAAGGGATAAGAGTCTGACTTTGTGAGAGAGTTCACTTTCCAATAATTTACACAGAATCGGAATGAGCCGTCAGGCTTGGGAACTAAAGTCACTGGTGACGACCACTCACTAGTACATGGTGTAACAAGGCCACGGTCAAGCATATACTTTATCTCATCCTGCATGGCCCAGTAACGACTACGATGAACTCTATAAAGGGGTAGTTTGACAGGCGTAGAACAACCTAGATCTACATCATGGAAAGTTAGGTTACTTTGTCCAGAGGAGTCACCAAAAACAGATGGATACTTTTATAGGAAGGAGACCAGTTCAGTAGGCTGGGGAGAAGTGACGTGTGACAGCTTCTCGTTCAACTGAGCCAAAGCGTCACTGTTTTCCTCCGACCACTGCGTCACACTTTGAAAGCGTGGGAAAAAAATAAGTTCATCACTCTCAAAATCACCTCCATCCCGGATCAAACTACATGCAAAACTAGGCAAGGGTTGGGGACGATGATATGGCTTCAACATGTTTACATGACAGAGTTGATGCCTTTTCTGCCTATCAGGTGTTTCTACAAGATAATCAGTCTCACCCACTCGCTTGGAAACTTTATAAGGCTCCGAAAACTTTGCAGATAAGGGTTGACCTTGGAGTGGTAGTAACACTAACACTTCATCATTCTCTTGGAACGTCCTCTCTCTCGCTTTTTTATCATACCATTCCTTCATATGGCCTTGAGCCTGAGTTAAGTTAGTATGGGCCACCTGTAACCCCTGGGCGAGGCGTTCCTTAAAGTCAGTCACATATTGCAATACACTAGGAGGAGGACTTACAGTACCAGTCCACCTCTCCTTCACTAACGTCAAGGGTACTCGAACGTGATGTCCAAAAAATAACTCATGTGGGGAGAAACCGAGAGATTCAGAGGGCACCTCTCTGGTGGCAAACAGTAGGAAGGGAACCCTTTTTTCCCAATCATGTCCCATCTCCTCACAGAATTTACGTAGCATAGCCTTTAATGTCTGGTGGTAACGTTCAAGTGCGCCCTGTAAATGAGGATGGTACGCACTAGAATTAGCAGAATTAGGTATAGCCTAATTCTGCTAAGCTCTCCTCAAACAACTTTGACATAAAGTTTGTGCCCTGATCTGATTGTACCTTCAAAGGGAACCCAAACCTTGTGAAAAAGTGCTAAAGCTCCCTTACCACTAATTTTGGCATGACTAGTGCGTAGAGGGTTTCTCGTGCCAACATCAAGAATTGTAGGGAGGTAACTATACCCTAAAGAATTTTTGGTAAGGGCCCCACAATGTCCACAATGATCCACTCAAAGGGTTTTGCATGACAGGTATAGATTTAAGTGGGCTAACGGGCACTGGTTGGTTTGGCTTACCAGTGACTTGACAAGGGTGACACTCCTTGACGAAACGGGAGACATCCGTCTTCATGTGCTTCCAGTAGAAGTGTTTCTTCAGGCATTGTAGGGTTTTGTGGACTCCCAGATGTCCAGCATGAGCCATCTACAGCAGCTGACGGCGACAATGCTGTGGGACCACGAGCTGGTGTGAATCCCACACACCATCAACAGTAACATGAAGGGGTCTATACCTTGTTACGACCGTCAGGTATTGACGTTAAATATTATTATTGGTGTCCTGCGAGCAATGTTTGTTTGTATGTAACTATATGTAATGTTCCTAGGACAGCCCATTCTTTATATATATATATATATACCTTATACTATTATTTACTATATGTATGTAATCTCGTTATTCGTAAATATATTGTAATGTTCACATAACTGCGTAGCGTCTAGAAGGTTCGTTGGTGACTAGCCGGGTCACTTTTTGTCAGGTCAGCGGAATTTATGTGACAAACAAGGCTGCTCTGTGAAGGTCGAGTACGCACCGCGTCGCTCCCCCGAGGGAAGCTAATTATGTAGTGCCATATATGAATTTATTTGTGATGCATGTATCTATATTATAAGTGTGTAAATGTATTGTTAGAATAATAGTTTAATTTCTGTTCGCGTTAGGGAGTTGTAATTAAGGCCTTGAGGTGGAAGAGGCGTTGTGTGACGTAATGGTGTTCCTCCGCCGAGGAGGGAGAGAGAAGCGCGACGGACGAAAACCGGTCAGGGGAGGGACAGACCTGAGCGAGCGGGCGAGGGGCGAAGGGACCAGACGCAGTGGTGTCTCTCTTTGTACCGGGCTGAGTATTTTTCAATTGTTCTTATTCTTGGTGCTAGGATTCTGTCTTTTAGGCACAATTATTGCCAATGTGTTGAGATGTTTTACGGGTTATTTGGTGTAAGGGTTTGTCCTTGATTTATTTTGGTATTTTGGCGAGAGTGGTGACGGGTGTTTTTTCGTGATTCGTGTAATCCCCTCAGGTACGCCATTTTGTAGGTGCCCGCCCGGTTTCCTTTATCTTAGCATCATTGTTGCATTGTGTTGGGTTCATTTCTTATTATGGTGATTCAGCTACGGGTGTTAACAAGTTGTGGTGCTATTTTCTTGTTAACGTTATTATGGTGTGTTCTGGTGTTTATTTTCTCTGTGTAATCCGGGATTTATTCGGTTTCTGAACTGGTGTGTATGTGATCACCAGCGTGTGTGGATCTTTCTCAGTTATTTTGGTGTCTCTTAGTTCTTGAATTATTCCTATTTGTGAGGTGAAACATTTAATTTTTGTGTTATTTTAATTTTACTGGAAGTGATTATAATTCCCTTAACGGTAACGGACCTGACTTATTTTTATCCTGGTTAAACTTAATTCCTAATCTTAATTATTTGTGAATAAACCTTGTGAATATATGAGACTCTTTTCTTAAGTCTCCATCCCCTAGAACTTATGTTCATTTTATTAATTTTATTTTTTTATTTTTATTTTTTAGTTACACCCCTGAGTTAACCCAAAGCGTTAAACCCGTTGTAACGTGGCCTTACTATTCATTGACTTCACTTATTGACAGGTCTCCCCAGTTGGGTTGGGAACCTTGTCAGGGTTTAACCTGGGGTCGTAACAACCTCCTCCATAATAACCCATTTTTTCACACAAAATACAACACCATTTTCATTTTGACATACATCCTCATCCACTGCAATATTCCTAAAAGGTGTAAGCTGAGGATCACACAACTGTAACTCCCTAAATCTAGACAAACCAACATCATTGTAGGTAATGGGGTTTCAAACATTTGAGCCAGAGCACCTTCCTCAACTGCAGTAGGCATGTCAAGCTGGCTAGTCACTGCACCACCAACCGACACACTACCCTACCTTATCACTGTTCTCACCCATTCCACTCTCTGCAACACCCTAAGGAAGAGAGTTCATCATCTTTGCCATAGAACGAGTTACGGCGCACACATTAAACACCTCAGGATGTTGCTACTCCAGAGATACAGTTTCTGGAACACTTACAGGTTAACTAGAAACAATTGGATGAGGAAAAACTTTGGCACCTGCAATGTCATTCCCTAAGAGAAGGTCTATACCTGGCATTGGTAAGCTTTCAACTACACCCACATCTGCTGTTGCCTTCACCAGTTCACAATCTAAATGAACATTTACTTTGGGGAAGGTATCAAATCCAGCAACCCCTCTAATCAGAATACTCTCACAACTTTCAAGTGGTATAGGGTTAATGAGCAAAGATCCAATAGCTCCAGTATCTCTAAAAATAGTAACAGGGTATTTTTGACCACTAAGAGTAACATAACCAGGTAAAACAAAGGGACTGCATGACTCAACAGGGGTGGAAGTATAAGATAAAACAACATCACTTCCCGGGTCAAACTGGTCCGCACCTGGTGTGCTCTTCACCACCTGGGCAATCGGACGAGTAACTTGTGGGTCAGCCACACAGGTCATCTGTGGAACTGGGAGACGCATTCTCGAGCCTGCGAACGAGAATGCATGAGACTTTCTCACACCACCACAACCGTACTTAGCAAAGCATCAGTTCTCAGTGTGCCCGTTCTATGGCAATAGTTACACTAATAGAGGGGATTAAATCTTAGCGGGGGCGGTTGTGGCTTCCTAGGAAGTTGGGAAGCACCCACGCCAGGAACTTTGTTAGGATGATGGACAGTTTTTTTTTTTTTTTTTTTTTTATTATTATTATTTTTTTTTTTAGGAAAATTGAATCTAGCAGAATATTGAGAGTTGCTGTGAGGTTGAAAAGGATGGTTAGTCTTGGTAGGACGATTAGTCAGACCCCAAGCAGGACCAAGGTCAGCAGCACCATACGCAGCTCTCTTATTAACCCAGTAATGGTCAGCCTGAGTGGCAGCAAATTTAACTTGCTGAGATCAAAGTCCTTATCTCCCAGATAGAATTCTGTCTCCTTTGGCACTTATGACAAAAATTGTTCTACTAACACCAATTGGTACAATTTAGTACCATCCACCTCCTCATCACTAGTCATTACATAACAGGATCTGAGCCACATCAAAATTAATATGAATGTTCAAGCCTGGTAGCAAAATCCAAGTATGACTCCTCACACTTTTCATTAACTTTCCTAAAAGTTTTCCGGTAGGCTTCAGGAGTAAGAGTGTATATTTTAAGAACCTCTAATTTCATGTAATCATATTCACAGCACTGAAAAAAAATGTAAGGTTATCATAAACTTTTCTGGCTTTCCTCGTAAAAGAAGTCTGGGCAATTAGTGACCACTCCTTCCTAGGTCACTCCAGACCCATGGCTGTTTTCTCAAATGAACTGAAAAATCCTAACACATCATTTTCATTAAAAGAGGGAATAACCTTGATGCGATCAGAGAAGTTTTTAAAGAAGCTAGACTGTTGGTTAGGAGAACCACTTAACACTACTGCCTGAAGTTTCTCACGTTCAAGCATAATTCTATCCTGTTCTACTCCTACCATTTCCCTGCGCTCCCGCGCCTGAATCTCTGCCATTTCCCGACGCTCCTGCGCCTGAATCGCTGCCATTTCCCGACGCTCATGTGCCCGAATCTGTCATTTTCAGCTCTAATTCCTTAAGTTTGAGATACTCACAAGAACTCAAAGAAGGGGGAATTAACTCAGAGTGAGCACTAGAGGTGGGAGAAAGTGTGTGATTTGGTTCATCTCTCCCTTGATCGCCACCAGCGTCAGGGTTTAAAACCCGTAGAGTTCTTCCCTCGGAGCATTAAGCAAAGACTTTCTATTGCTCCCCAAAGGGAGGTTAAGTTGACAATAAGAAGCCAGTAATCCCAACTCAGGTTTATCAAGCTCCTCTAACTCTAACGGATTAAAGGCTAAAAATTTATCCACATCAGCACTGTTAACAATGTTAACCGGACGCTATGACTCCTGTTCATTCTCCATTATGTAATGTTCACAAAACACTTCAACAGAAATTACACATTCAGGAAAATATTAATGTAGTCACAAACCTTTACAATACTGCTGGAACATAAATAGGCTAGTGACACACTTGGAAGTAACTATAATTATTAACTATCCTGGCGAGAGGTCGCCACTTTCTATGTTACGACCCCAGGTTAAATCCTGACAAATTTCCCGACCCAACTGGGGAGCCTGTCAATAAGTGAGGTGAATGAATAATAAGGCCACGTTACCACAAGTTTAACGCTTTGGGTTAAATCAGGGGTTTAAATAGAGAAGAAAAAAGAAAAAGATAAAAGAATAAAATTGATAAAACTAAAATAAAGTCTAGGGGATGGAGACTAAAGAAAAGAGTCTCATACATATACAAGATTTATTCACAAAGAACTAAGATTAGAAGTTAAGTTTAATAGGATAGAAATAAGTCAGGTCCGTTACAGTTAAGGGAATTATAATCACTTCCAATAAAATTAAAATAATACAAAGATTGAATATTTCACCTCAAAAATAAGTATAAATGAAGAACCAAGAGACACCAAAATAACTGAAGAGTATCCCCACACGCTGGTGATCACATACACACCAGTTCAAAAACGAATAAATCTCGTATTACACAGAGAAAATAATCACCAAAAACACCATAATACAATTCACAAGGAAATAGCGCAACACACTAGTTAACACCTGTAGCTGAATCACAATAATAAGAAATGAACCTAATACAATGCAATAATAATGCTAGGATAAAGGAAACTGGGCGGGAACCTACAAAATGGCGTACCTGAGGGGATTATACACTCAAAAAAAAAAAAAAAAAAAAAAAAACACCCGTCACCACTCTCACCACCACAATAAATCAAGAATAAGCCGTCGCACCAAATAATCTGTAAAACATCTCAACACATTGGCAATAATTGTTCCTAAAAGACAAAGTCTTAGCACCAAAAAAAGGAACAATAGAAAAATAATCAGCCTGGAACAAAGAGAGACACCACTGCGTCCGGTCCCCTCGCCCCTCGCCCGCCCGCTCAGGTTTGTCCCTGATTCCCTGTCCTGTCCGGTTTTCGTCCATCGCGCTTCTCTCTCCCTTCCTCGGCGGAGGAACACCATTACGTCACACATCGCCTCTTCCACCTCAAAGCATTAATTACAACTCCCTAACGCGAACAGAAATTACAATATTATTCTAATAATAAATTTACACAGTTATAATATTGTGTTACGAAACCGTGTATGGGGGCGCCGTGGCCGTGGGTATACGTGTGGCGGGCTTGAGTCTAGACAAAAGGGAGGGGATTTTGACGAGACGAGATAGTTGTTGCCCGGACGCAGGCAAGGAGAGTGAGCAGAGAGAGGAAAGAGTTGGAGCCCAGTGAGAAGGACAGAGGGAAGAGCCGCGTGAGAGTGTTGCCTCGCTTCCCCTCGTTCTTGGACATAAATTTTCTGACTGTCATGTATTAGTGCCTATGCGTTGGCAGTGTGTGCGCCAGGACTGTGTGTGTGCCTAGTTGACATTGTGGAAGTTTGCTGGGAGGCCGTGAAAGAGGTGTGAGGTGTGAGGAGTCTCGAGCTGCCACCTTGCTGTGTGTCGCCTTGCCGAGAGCACCTCTGTTACTGTATGAGGCGTTGTGTCACACGGTCCACCCGTATTACGTGTACTGCTTGCTGAGTAAAGTAGCCAAAATGTACTCTGTGTGTCTGCTTTGTCCCCTATTTTGAGCTGCTATAGGTATACTTCGCTACACTTGCCCATCCGCACTGTGTGAAAGAACTGTGTGAGAGTTACGCAACCCCCTGTGCCCTGTGCCCTGCTTGTGCACCCGGGAGGCCTGTGTGAACCCTGTGGCCTGAGACGTGCTGCTGGGGGCAGAGAGAGGGTGTGAAGAAAGGGGGGTTAGCGTAACTATAGATACGTACAGTACAAATAAATCCATATGTGACACTACATACTCCATTTCCCTCGTAGGAACGACGCGACGCGTACCCAAGGCATTGTTTGACACATAAGTTCCGCTGACTCAGCCCAACGTGACCCGTCTAGTTACCAACGAATAACGAGATTACATACATTAGCTACATACATATAGTAAATAATAGTATAATATATATATATATATATATATATATATATATATAT
>CM035202.1:314670-334233 GCA_020233015.1 Callinectes sapidus | reverse complement strand
ATTTAATACTTGGAACATTTTTCTTGACCATAACTAAATGGGTCTGAATCACTGGATTCTCCTTTAGATTCTTTCTCTACTCTCTCAGTAATATTTTCACTATCTTACCAATATTATTATCTTCATCTGATAGTAATATAACATCTTCATCTGTATCTGTCCTCCCATTTGTATCTTCTGCCAAAAATATGGAAAGAGATCTACTTTTTCACTGTTACCTTATATTCTTTTGGCTTACCTGGTTTACGTATAAGATAGGCACTTTCGACATTTTGATTCACTTGTGGTATATCACTCCCTCTATTATATTATATATTTTTTCTCTATCAGCTTGTAATGTTTTTTTTTGTATTTCTAGTTCTAGTATTTTCAATTCTAATCTTATATCACTCACTTTCTCTATAACTTTTTTGTTTCAGCAGCTGTCACTGCTCTGTGGACATAACTATATCACCTATTTTAATTTTCTTTATTTCAATTCTTTTAGAATGAGCCTTTCCAGTCATACCTTCAGTTTCTTTTAAATATTTTTGATACCTTGCCTACACTCTATTAACCTTTACTGCCATTTCCTGTTTAAAATCCTCAATATTATATCAACCTTTTTCTTCCTTTATCTGTAGCTAAAATATATCAAGTACTCTATCTGTTCCTATCACACAATCAAAAATATATTTGCAATTTCCACAGCTGTCCTACTCCTAAGTGTTTTTTTTTCACTAAATATCTAGTAAGCACATCCATAACAACAAAACAATGTATATATCTGTTATCTGATTCTCCCATTGCTCCAATGAGATCTATATATTGCGCTGGAATGGTCTTTCTACGTCTGAATATCTTTTCAGTGGTGCTGAGGCGTCCCCCAACTCCTATGACACGAGTACACAAGACAATATTGGCAATAATTCTTCAACTTCCTTTTCATTTCTGACCAATAAGCCATTTTATGACACCCGTTTAAGGTAACTTGTACACCCCCAAGCCCTGCAGTGGCAAGGAGCGTCTCAGGTGCATCGCAGCTGTTATGTATGATTCCGGAATCAATATCTGACGCGTCTATTCTCCATATACATTATTTGTTACTCTTTACAACACATTACCTTCTAAAGACAGATCTGCTATTTTAATCCTTTTATTATATTTTCTTTCTATATTGGGCTTACTTAACTTTCTCGTCATCTCTATCTAATTCAAATATCCTTGCAAGTTATCCTTTTCACCAACATGTAATACTCAATATCCATTCAATATTTCTCATATTCATATATCTCATATCCCTACAATATCTCACAATATTCCGTCAATATCTCCCAATATCTCTCTTCAATGTCTCCCAATATCTTTCAATATTTCACACAATATAATTCAATATCTCACAATATTCCTATCAATGTTTCACACAATATTTCTCAATATCTCAAAAATATTCCTTCAACATCTCACAAATATTCCTTCAACAACAATATATTCCTTCAATATTTTACAAATATTTCTTCAATATTTCACACAATATTTCTCAATATCTCACAAATATTCCTTCAATATCTCAAAACTTCATATATTTCACAACTTTCCTTCAATATCTCACCACTTCATATATTCCAAATTTTCCAATACCTCCCCAATTCCATATATTCAATATCTCACCCACTATAATATGTATTCAATATCCGCTCAATATCTCACCCACTTCATATTTTCAATATCCATTGAATACTTCACCCACTTCATAATTATATCCAATATCCTTCAATTCCAATCCACCATATGTTTCTTCTCCTTTTTTCTGATATAACCATCCCATGTTCATCTACATCATATATCTCTTGTTCCCTCAATCTATATAATGGTCAGCTGTAGTGTGCATCTTAATCTAGTTTGTGTGCCCTCAACTTCCACCATTCTCTTCTCACGTTCTCTCATATTTCAAGGGTAACTCTCTTTACACATTTTATTTTCTCTACCTAGAAACACCGATAATTTCTACTCTACACCTTCTTTTCACAAACAAACACATACGTCGGCTGTCTCTTTTACATACACATCTTTCACCCACACAGAAGACATACACGCACTCTATGTATATATGTATATATATTTTGTAACTGTGAATTGTTGGGTGCGTTGCAGCGCACAGTGACCTGCGAGTTTGTTTTGCAAATAAACAGAGAAAGTGGCAGTTTAACTGTCGTTTCCGTTCCCTTGAGAGAAGGCAATATCGCCCATAAGTCCTTATGCGTTTGGGACCATAACGGAAAATAAACCTCTCGGGCTAGCTAGTCTCTTAACGGACTAAACACCGCGTATCCGTCCAGGATACGTTTGTGGACTACTAGTCCTTACAGAGAAAGGCACCAGGGCTGGGCCGGTAAGACCGTCACTTGTGCCGGTTTTAACTGGTGACCCCGGCGTTTACACCCCGTCCCTCTCTCCCTCTGAGCCACTTCGCGCGCTGCCCCTGCCCTGCGGCCCGCCCCACGCCTGCGCGCGCCCTGCAACCCCGCCACCCCCGCGGAGCGTACTCTCTCTCTCACTCTCTCTCTCTCTCTCTCTCTCTCTCTCTCTCTCTCTCTCTCTCTCTCTCTCTCTCTCTCTCGCTGAGTCATTCCCGCCCCGTCTCTCACCCTCTCCCTCTCCCTCGCATTCTCACTTTTTGCTGACTCATTTCCGCCCGGTCTTCTCCACCCCCTCTCTACACCCTTGTCTACATTGTTCCTTCACACTGCTTCCCCGCGTTCCTGCTGTTCCTGGGACGTCTCCTGCCCTTCCTGGGACGCCTCCTGCTGTTCCTGGGACACCTCCTGTCCTTCCTGGGACGCCTCCTGCTGTTCCTGGGACGCCTCCTGCTGTTCCTGGGACGGCACCTGCTGTTCCTGGGACGCCTCCTGTTGTTCCTGGGACGCCTCCTTCTTTTCCTGGGACGCCTCCTGCTGTTCCTAGGACGCCTCCTGCTGTTCCTGGGACGCCTCTTGTGATGCCTGGTTCCGCCGTGTCCAGCCTGGTGACGCCTTCCTGTCCTGTGATGCCGTCGCCGGCTGACACTCTGGCATCTTCCCTGGCCAGACTCAGCCAGCCACACACCTTGGCGCAGTGGTGCTTCCTTCGCCACCCCGCGCCCCAGTGAGTTGGTAGCTACACTTACGCCAGCTCCGCCAGTGCCAGGATTTCCCTCAGTGCTCCCAGTGCCGAGGATTTACTCTGACAGTGCCCAGAATCACTCGCAGTGTTTCCCTGTGCCCAGGATTTGTCCCCAGTAATCCCCTACCGCCCGGGACTACCCACAGTGTTCCCTGGTGCCCAGGATTTATCCCTAGTAATCCCCTACCGCCCGGAATTACCCACAGTGTTCCCTTGTGCCTAGGATTTATACCCAGTAATCCCCGACCGCCCGGGATTACCCGCAGTTCGCCCAGTGTCCAGATTTTGTCCCCAGTAATCCCCGACCGCCCGGGATTACCCGCAGTGTGCCCAGTGTCCAGATTGTGTCCCCAGTAATCCCCAACCGCGCGGGATTACCCGCAGTTTGCCCAGTGTCCAGAAAGTGTCCCAAGTAATCCCCGACCGCCCGGGATTACTCGCGATGTTCCCAGTGTCCAGAAAGTGTCCCCAGTAATCCCCCGCCGCTCGGGATTACTCAGTGTTCCCCTGTGCTCAGACCTAACCCCACCGCCTTCTGCAGTGCCTTGAAGAGCCCGGGAGTGCGTTAGTGCCGGAAACAGTGTCCTCTGCACGTGCCTGTGCTTGTGTACGTCTGACTCTGCTGTGGTTCCTCAACTCACATCACCACCATGCAGACGCCCACAGCACCTGCCTCCATTGCAGCCACGGACCCTACTGCGCCCTCGTCCCAACCGGCGCACGTGGCCTTCAGGGCCCCTCCTTTCTGCAACCAGGACCCGGCCATGTGGTTTGCCATCATCGAGTGCAACTTCAAAGCTGCGTCCATCACGGCGAACCTCACCAAGTTTACTCACGCCGCTGCCCTCCTTCCTCCTGACGTCCTGTTTAAGGTCTCTGACGTCATCAGCAACGCAACCGCTTCCACTACACCATACGATGACCTCAAGGCTGCTGTCCTGACTCGCCTGCAGTCTACCGTCACCGCCCGTCTCCAGGAACTGCTGAGCAAGGAGGAGCTCGGTGACGAGAAACCCTCAGACCTCCTCAGACGCATGAAGAAGCTGTTGGGCGACAAGTACAGTGCATTCGACACGGACCTCTTCCGCCACCTGTACTACCAGCGGTTGTCCCTCGCCACACAACGCAGCCTCTTCAGCGTCAAGGACAAGCTGTCAGTAGAAGAAATTGCTCAGTTGGCTGACGACTTCATGGCGACTCTTCCACCTGACCCTTCGGTTGCTTCTGCTACTGTGCAGATGGAGGCAGACTCTCACCTCGCCCAGTTAGTCTCCCAACTGCCGCTCCAGGTGAGCAACCTCACTCGCCGTCTTGACAGCCGTCCCCGCCCCAGAACTCCACTACGCTTCAGGCCACGCTTCCGCTCCACCAGCAGGTCCGCCAGCGCCTCCCGTGCCTCTTCCACTTCTTCCGGCACCTGCTACTACCACCGCACGTTTGGTAGAGAGGCCCGCAAATGCCAGTCGCCCTGCAACTTCACCACGGATCCTTTAAACCTGCCCAGCGAGCATTAGCGGCGCATAATGTTCGCAGTGCTTCGACGCTGCTCCACATCTTCGATCCACTCTCCAAGACAAGGTTCCTCATCGACACTGGTGCTGAGGTCAGTGTCCTTCCTGCAACGGCTTCTCAACGCTCCTTGCCTCCAGCCCTTCATCTCTACGCTGCTAACGGCACCAAGATCCCGGTGTTCTCGCGTAAGACTATGCAGGTGGAGCTCAGCCTACGCCGTTCCTTTGAGTGGACGTTCTATGTGGCAGCAATGTCTCAGGCACTTCTGGGCGCCGACTTCCTGCAACACTTCGGTCTCCTGGTGGATGTGCAGAAACGGCAACTCGTGGATCCTCTCACTTCACTCTCCACACACGTGCTGCCCACCCCAGGCGCCAGCGCGTGCCTCACTGTCCTCAGAGCAGGCACCGAGTTCGTTGCACTTCTCAAGAAGTTTCCAACTCTTCTGCAGCCGTACTCCACAGCCAGGCCTGTAAAACACCACGTCATGCACCACATCGAGACCTCCGGCCGGCCTACGCACGCTAAGGCCCGCCGCCTCGCGCCTGAGCGCTACAAGCTCGCCAAAGCCAAGTTTGAGTCTCTCAAGCGTGCTGGTGTACTACGGCCAAGCTCCAGCAACTGGTCATCTGCCCTACACATCGTGGACAAGAAGAATGGTGAGATCCGCTCCTATGGTGACTACCGTGCTCTCAACGCCCTCACCAAGCTGGACAGGTATCCTGTGCCTAACATCCAGGAATTTACCTCGCAGCTCGCCGGCTCCACCATCTTCTCCCGCATCGACCTGGTGAAGGCATTACACCAGATCCCACTCCACCCTGACGACATCCCGAAAACAGCCAATATCACTCCTTTTGGCTTGTTTGAGTACACACGGAAGCCGTTTGGACTCAAGAATGCAGCACAGACATTCCAGCGCTTCATAGACGAGGTAGTGCGAGGTCTTTCCTTCTGCTTCGCCTACATTGACGACCTCCTCATCGCCAGTCCTGATGAGGCAACCCACCTCGTCCACCTGCGCCAACTCTTCACACGCCTCGAGGACTATGGCATCCAGATACGTAGAGAAGTCCGTGCTGGGTGTCTCTTCTCGGGACTTCCTTGGCCACTCCATTTCTTCGGCAGGAACCTCTCCCCTGCCCTCGAAGTGTGAGGCCATTCAGCAGTTTCCCAAGCCTTCCATGCGGCACCAGCTGAGGGAATTCCTGGGGATGGTGAATTACTACAACCGCTTCATCCCTCGTTGTTCCCTTCTTCTCCAACCTCTCTACGCCATGCTCAAGCCTTCCAAGAAAGGCCAGTCTGTTACCCTCGACTGGACACCTGAAGCTGATGCTGCCGTCACCTCCGCCAAGGAAGCCCTCTCCAGAGTCTCCACTCTCTGCTCCCCTTCTCCTGATGCCAACATCTCCATCTCTACTGATGCCTCCAGCATTGGTGTCGGTGTGGTGCTACAACAATTCGTCGGTGATGGCTGGAAACCGGTGGTTTTCTTCTCGAGGAAGTTCACACCTGCAGAAGCAAACTACAGCGCCTTCAACAGGGAACTTCTCGCCATCTACCGTGCCATCAAGCGTTTCCGGTACTTCGTGGAAGGCCAGCAGTTCCACGTCTTCACCAACCACAAGCCTCTCACCGCCATATTCCACAAGAACAAGTCAACCTACACTCCACGCCAGCTGCGACACATCGAGTATGTCTCCCAGTTCACCACAGACATACGCTACATGAAAGGCAGTGACAACACCCCAGCTGACGCACTCTCCCGCAACATCAGCGCTGTGTCTTTTTTCCCTCTCGACTATGCCGCTGTTGCTGCAGACCAGGTCAGCGACGCTGAACTGCAGCAGCTGATAAACAACACCGCACTCGAGATGAAGAAGGTGCCAGTGCCAGGAACAATCCTGCAGCTGTACGCCGACGTCTCCTTTTCCAACGTCCGGCCCTACTTACCTGTACAACACCGGTATCCCATGTTCCGGTAGCTGCACGACATCTCTCACCCTGGCATCCGCGCATCACAGCAGCTGATGACGTCCCGCTTCATATGGAGCGGCATCAACAAGGACGTAAGGCTGTGGACCCGCACCTGCCTGAAGTGCCAGACCTCCAAGGTCACACGCCTCACGCGCTCCTCTCCAGGCACCTTCACGCCAGTCTCCACCAGGTTTGAGCACGTCCACATCGACATTGTGGGCCCCTTGCCATATTCCCGGGGTTACAAGTACTTGCTCACCTGCGTGGACCGCTTCACCAGATGGCCCGAAGCTACCGCACTGGCGGACATCACCACCGACACGGTGGCTCGTGCCTTCGTAGAGACGTGGGTTTCCAGGTCTGGCGTCCCTCTCAGCCTCACGTCCGACCGCGGTGGCCAGTTCGAGTCCCAGGTATGGAGTCGCGTCATGACTCTACTTGGCATCAACCGTTTCAGGACCTCCAGCTACCACCCGCAGGCGAACGGCATGGTCGAGCGTTTTCACCGCCAGCTCAAGGCCTCACTGACAACTTCTTCACCCTGTCGTGAGAGGTGGTTGGACACCTTGCCCCTCACACTCCTCGGCATCAGAACTGCCCTGAAGGAGGACCTCCAGCACTCCTCTGCTGAGCTGGTGTATGGCTCCACCCTCCGGTTGCCAGGCGAACTCCTCACCAGCCAACCTGTCCTCGCGCCCAGCAGTGTCCAGGACTTCGCAGCTACCCTCAAGGAGTCCTTGGCGAGTCTTCGTCCGGAGCGGCCACGCACGCCTAAAAACGCCGCAGTCTTCACCAGCCAGGACCTTGACAGCTGCTCCCACGTCTTCCTCCGAGTCGACAGCGTCAGACGGCCCCTCCAGCAACCTTACCAGGGCCCCTTCAAAGTCCTCCGTCGAACTCGGAAGACGTTCACCCTGGACGTCAATGGCACCACCCAGTCTGTCGCGGTAGACATAGTGAAACCTGCCTACCTGCTCCAGGACGTCTCCTCGCCTGCAACCGCCACTGCCACACCTGCCACCGTCTCGTGTACCTCAATGCACCCTAATAGAAACACAAGAAAAGTTTCGTTTCTCCTCCCTCGAAACTAGGGGGGGAATATTGTAGTGTGCATCTTAATCTAGTTTGTGTGCCCTCAACTTCCACCATTCTCTTTTCACGTTCTCTAATATTTCAAGGGTAACTCTCTTTACACATTTTATTTTCTCTACCCAGAAACACCGATTATTTCTACTCTACACCTTCTTTTCACAAACAAACACATACATCGGCTGTGTCTCTTTTACATACACATCTTTCACACACACAGAAGACATACACGCACTCTATGTATATATGTATATATATTTTGTAACTGTGAATTGTTGGGTGCGTTGCAGCGCACAGTGATCTGCAGGTTTGTTTTGCAAATAAACAGAGAGAGAGAGAGAGAGTGGCAGTTTAACTGTCGTTTCCGTTTCTTTAAGAGAAGGCAATATCGCCCATAAGTCCTTATGGGTTTGGGACCATAACGGAAAATAAACCTCTCGGGCTAGCTAGTCTCTTACCGGACTAAACACGGCATATCCGTATAGGATACGTTTGTGGACTACTAGCCCTTACAGAGAGAGGCACCAGGGCTGGGCCGGTAAGACCGTCACTTGTGCCGGTTTTACAGCCACCTTGGTAACATTTACAGGAATATAATCCACATTGATATCAATATCTTCTTCTACTATTTTGTATTTGAATTAGTAATAACCAAACGAATGGGCAGTTATATGTCAGAATCAAAATTTGATATCGTAGGCACAAATCCCTATTTATCTGAAATCCATAATTATGCAAGAGCTTCCCTCTCAATTTTGCTACAATTCAGTTGAGCTATATGTAACTTTCTACAAAAAAATTGTCTAACTTATTCACATCATCCTTTTACTGTATTATTTTTCCCTTCAATTACAAATTTTTCCGGCAGTTAACTTTATATAGGGGCTCCTACATGAACATAATTCCACACAAATTTTCTTTACTAATCTCCCCGTCTTATATATGATTGTAAGTGGTTAGGGGAGACCGGGGCTAGTTGGCACGCTTTTTAGACTTTCTTTGATAAAAGAAAAACAACAAACAATTTTGGTAATCTTTTACTTTCATTGAAAAATATGAACATTCCTCTTACTTTCCATGTAATAAGATATTAATTTTCCTTCAAAACAAAAGCACAGCATCCTTTAGAAAAAAATATTTCACGTGTGCCAACTTGCCCCATGTTCGGGGTAAGTTGGCACAATAGATATTGATATGAAATGAGAAGTATGTAGCACTAAATTTTAACACGGATTATGTGCAGTGCTTCATGTGCAGAATTGCAATTGCAGAAAATACTTAATACTAGAGGTGAATTTAATCTAAATTCTCATCTGAGTCACAGTTAAGGCATGTAAAAAAATAACTCCATGTCAGTATACTGCCATTTGCTTTAAAAAAATCAAGGCCCTGTATGGACAGATGCGAACCATGATTGTCTAGTAACAAAATAACAGGTTTTTCTTTAGAGCATTTAGTGTGTTTGACAAAATGCTCTAAAAATTCCAGAAAATGTGACTCTTTCATCCATCCTGATGCGTTGGCAGATCCAGAACTACCAGGAGGAGTACATTTAAGGAAATGATCACGGAAATGCACTTTTGGGAAGATGAAAAAAGGTGGAACTACATTGCCAGTTGCTGAGACAGCAACAGCTATTGTTACAAGGCTTCTTCTTTCACTTGGTCATTTGGCACTATGCCAATTTGCCCCATATTTATTGAGCCAACTTGCCCCAACCATACCATTTCCCATTCAGTATGATTTAGATACACACAGTGAAACTTTCCATGGTCTGTTTGGGGTGTATATAATCCTTAAATCCTAAGTTAAGTTATGGGTGTATTAAATTTTATTCATGTACAACCAGGCGCATTTTAAAAGAAACAGACTAAGTGATTGATTATTTACCAAATGGCATCAAAATCAAACTTTTCCTCGCTACAGGCAAATCGTACGACCTCTCTCACTGGCTTCTTGTGGGTGAGTACGGAGGAGGGCTGTGAATATGTGGTATCAATATCAACGTTATCTAGCGGATAATAGTGGAGTTATTTCAAATGTGCCAACTTACCCCTGTTGCCAACTTGCCCCGGTCTCCCCTAACTCTCTTTACTTAACTGAATTTCTTGGTAGCCTTGCTTTAATCTGACATGAAAAAAAAAATATTCCTTTTCCCAAGTTATGAATATGATATTAATCACTCTGTACATGCTGATTTAATTTCCAAAAATCAATGCATACCCTTATTCTGCCATCCTTATTATTATTTTTTTTCTGGGCTTATGCATGGACTGTAACTGTATGGTGTCACTAATTTCTTTAAAATTTTGGCTTTCATCAATCTAATCACGATAAATATAATTAATAATTTCACAATATGCTTCAATTTTTCTTCCTTATATTCTCTGCTATACTATTAACCTCACATTTATCATTACCCATTGGTAAGGTTTCCTTTTATACAATATTGCACATATCCTTATGTTTTTTCTCTGGCTCTAGCTGAATATTTTCCTGGAATATTTCTATAACTTATCACAAATCTGGATCTCTTCTTAACTTCATTATTTTCTCACCTCACAAAATCTGGACACAAAACTGAGCTCTTACAATTCCTGGCACTGACTCAAATCTGTCATGTATCTCTCTCAACTAGCCTAGTTTCTAAGTCACATATCTCACCCTCTGACTTCTATCACTGATGTCTGAGCTACTGAGCATTTATATCTGGTATCATATTTCGAATCATTTACCACCAACTCTGTTTCCGTCTATCTCATCAATACTAAAAATGTATGTTTCCTATGTCTCCTTGCACTCACAATCCTCTCTCTCCTTCAATATCAATTGTAGAGGTTTGGTATTCAATTCATATTAATTTTCTCGGAATTTACACCTCATATTATCTTTACTCTCAAACTTCATCTTCACTGACCACAAACCATGTGTACTTCCTTTCTTCAATGTTCAACTTCAGCTTACATTACTCATCCACTCCCATTTCGAACCATTTTATGTGTTGCACAATTTTTTTCTATTCCCAAGCCAGTCCATAATAACATTTGGTATAAACGATACTCCTGCTCCTGCTCCGGTGCGAACCCAAACTCAAACACTTTCACTTTCAATGTTTACCTCTGTTATCTTGATCTTGATCTTACTTCAACGTTGGGATTTCGGCTACATATTTAAGAACCTTTTTATACACTTAATCTGACTTCTTTATGTTTAAATTAACCAGAATATATGAAAATTTCTTCGGTAAGTCATTCACGAGAATGGAGACAAAATATCATTACACATTTCTTTATCTGCTAGTTTCAAGGTCTTTAATTTTGCTGCAATTCCTTCTATTCTAGTAACAACTCCGTAATGATTTTCTTGGCTGACGAATCACCGATAATAACTCACTTACTAGGATTGGGGAGCGAGTGATTTTCAGGATAAATGTCAAACAACGCTTTTTTCCTTCATTTCAATTGTTTTCTTATTTTGTGGCACTTTTGTCCTATTGTTTCTATCTTTAATCTTAACACCGTGATTAAATCATGAAGTAACAAATTTAGGTTTTAAATATATACATCCTCACTGTTGATATATCATCACTGATATTAAAACGAAATTCATATTTATTTGCAATACCTTTGGCAAAACTCTTAATCAATCTGTGGCCACTGTAACTTTTCCTTCGCTGTTGAAGATTGTTAAAATTCCATCTATCCATAAATCTGGTATCGAATATGACATTAAAAATTATAGCTAATATCTCAACTCACAATATTATCGAAACATTCAAAACTTAAAGAAGAAATATCTAATTTACTATCTTGCGAATAAAATTTATACAAATTCCTGCTCTATATATTTTTTTGGTGAAACTACAACACTTCCTAAGCTATATTTTAATTTTCCAACGATGGATTTTCTAAACTTGACAAAAAAATTAACTCGTCCATATTTATATTTTTTTACTAAATCATTTAAGACCTTCTGGCTTCTTTCTTCTCCCCCACTAAGTAAATCAACCCAATCACTTTGGAATTATCAGTTATATCCACAGCTATTTATCCAGTGCTAATACATGGTGGTGATGTTAGATCGTATGGGGAAAACATGGGTGACTGCCATTCTAAAACCGGGTCTGGATGACAACGGATTTACTCGATCATTGCGTGATGGGCTGTTATGACGATGTCTATGCACTATATGCTTCATTTACAAACGTTGCAATTCAACAATACTGCAATCAATTAATCATCTCAATGTTCAATCCACAATATTAACAAATGTCCAACGTTACATCCACTGCACCTTGATCTCAAAATTCTTATCTTGCACAAATTTTCAGTATATTGCAACTATGCAATTGCATCAATCTATCCCACCGCTGCCACCAAATGTCGTGCCCTGCAATTTCTTGCATGCACGTTGCAATTGCATAGTTGTGTAAGACTATCACTCAATATCAATAACCAAGATATATGATAATATACACTGCTAACATTTTCTCATTTAATTAACTTAATAGCTAAGTACACAAGTTATTAACCTAAGCCTTACTCCAGCAACCAGCTGATGACTTCCAATACACATAACACAATATCCCCAAGGTTCACTTCAAGTTTTTCCTCACAATTCAACTCAATATACTTCACACACAATATCATCAAGTTTCCCACTAAATCTCTCATCAAAATTCTACTCCAGATAATTCAATATCAATGTCAGATATATCCCACATCAATGTATGTAACACCCAATGTTATCAACGCTTCTCATCAATCTCACATCAACATTTAACTCCAGATAATTCAATATCAATGTCGAATTACATATCTCGCCAATATACGTAACACGCGATATTATCAATGTTTCTCCTCAATCTCTCTTCAATATTCAACTCAAAATAATTCAATGTTAATGTCACAGTAAGATTCATACCAACACATATAAAATCAAGCACAACATCTTAACTCTGAACATCCTAATAATATAACATCCTAACCACTATTTTCCTCCTTACTTTTAATAAACACAACAAATGAATTAGACTGCATTACCAACATTCAAAACTCTACTTACTGATACAAGTTTATGTGTCTCCATGTCGCCCCTGACCCTCCTCTGGTCAGGGAAGCTGCGACCTCCTCCGCTTCTTTCTCTCTCTCTCTCTCTTGAACTCTCAACAAGCTGTTTCTAAAAGTCGCTCTTCTCTCCGTTACATCTCATTTTATATTTCAGTTGTCACATATTTTCCTCAGAAAAACTATCCTTATAACTAAGGTCGAATATTCTATACATTTCACATACTCCAACATGCAGTAATTACATCTCTTACAAAAGACACGCCCACTGCGGTATGGGGGCGGAGTTAAGACCATGCATCTCTCAAAGTTAGGCTTATAAATGACCCCTCTCCCATGTTTACGAGGTCCTTCTGATTTCCCAGGACCAAACATCTCTGTTTAGCTGACTCTCCATGTTTACTTCTGGGTCATGCCTGTAGTGCCCTCTCGTAAAATGGTCAGGCTTAGGGGACCTTCCTATCAATCCTTGTCAAGTTTTCACCTCCTACCTACTCTGGTACTGTTATTATATTATTTCTTATCTTATTTCTTTTTCTCTCGTTTCTTCTTATTTTCTTGTCTTCTCTCTTCTTTTATCTGTGCCAGGGTACCACAATTTTTACTAAGTGTATTTGTTTTTTTTATTTAATACTGTATTATTTTATTTATTGTTTCTATTATCTTTGTCAGTTTATTGTTTTATTTTCTATTGTATATATATATATATATATATATATATATAATATCTATATATATCATTTATTATATATATATATATATATATATATATATATATATATATATATATATATATATATATATATATATATATATATATATATTATTTTACATTTTCATATTTAAGAACATCAACAACAACAACAGTAACACCTACACACGCCTTATTCACACAGGGTACCTATTCCTACTACAAAGCTATTGTCCTTTGTCAAGGCAGGGGAAGAGAGGACCAACACGCAAACTTACAGGGTGACTGCGTAGTACTAATACGCATTGTTTTCATTTATAAAGGAGAGAATATGAATAAATAAATAAATAAAAAAAAGTGGAAAGCATTTACATCGAATCACGCTGGATAGACATCATGCAGACTTTCATACTTTTAATTACGTATATTCCAGTGAAATATTTACATTGTGCATCATATATGCATAATATATACACATAAATCACAACTCTGTGATTAAGTTGGTGTCAGTCGGGTAAATCACCAGACTATCGAACACATCCTGGTGTTCGTCACCCAGAAGGGTAGTCTGCATTTGCGAGAGTCCGCGACTTCGGCAATACGCCGCCAAAGGTCGCCTTTCCTCACGATAACGTAAACAGTAAAGCAGAATATGCTCGACAGAGAGGGTGACATCACATATAGAACAGTGTGGTGGGAAGGTGCTTGCTATGTAGGGGAGTGTGTGGGTAGGGAGGGTGCAGCCCATCCTGAGGCGTCTGAGGACTACATCCTCCAACTTTGTGGGGCGATTGGAGCAGGCCCACTCACCTAGGATGGATTTGATGGTGTATAGGTGGAGGTTGTCCCAGTGACTCTGCCACAAGAGTTTCGCTTATGATTTAAGAACTGAGATACATGACTGCAGATCCCGACGGAGGTTCCACTCTCCCTCAAGCTCTGTGGCAAACCGAGCGAGGGGATTTCTTACTATGAAACAATGATGAGAGTGAAGCAGACGCAGTTCGCTCCTGCTTCAAACGCTTCCTATGCTTCAACAGAAATGTCTTCTTCCAAGATGTACACTACTGTATTGATATTCAGACTGATCCGTTACCTGCTTCATTTACCTCCAGTTTCCCCTTCAACCACTGCCTCATCAGCTGCTAAAACTACATCCATTTTCACTAAAACTTCTACTCCTATCACTTCTTCTGTTCCATATCTGTCGGCTATATCTCGTACTCCCAGTAAATGTGTAAAGACCGACAAAGTTGTTAGATTAAATTTAACAAAACAAGAATGCAGTCGCCCTTCTCCGCTCATGGCCAGTAGTTTCCTGTTTAGCTCTTTACTTTTCTTCCTAATTTCTTTTATGTACACGCATATTTACCCGTATTTACATAAATATTCCGAGCAGCTTTTAGATCATCTGTTATTAGTTTTATCTTTACTTACAAGATAATGTCTTATGGTCCTCAGTGTAAGTCACGAGAGCTTCCTATGGAGAGCCTAAAAGAACTTGTGAGGCTGAGAACGTGTGGTGAAAGAAGACACATCATACGAGAATAATGCAATGTACTCTAGACAGATTCGGCTTGTCCTTGGCAACATTCTGTATGTGAAAGGTGTTGTGAGAAAGGCAATGGATAGTCAAAATGTAAGAGATAAGCACACTATGATAACCATCTAAGTCTTACAAAACAGTAATTAACGAAACTGATTTAAGTAAAGGAAGCTGAGATAGATGAGTTGTGACTACGTTCAGTTTAGGCTTTAAGGATTTGATTTTGGTAATGATACTGGCTAAAGGTTTGAATAACAAAAAAAAAAAGCAAAAAACATATTATTTGCCTGACTGATTACATTGTTTAAACTTGTACTCAGAAAATATGGTACTGCCATCAGAATGTTTTTCTAAGCAAATAATACACTATGCCATTGCATAACTGTAGGCTTAGTTTCATGCTCTCAAGGTTTACTGCTAATGGTTGTTGATGCCCAGTAGACTTTTTACTTGTGGTATGTGTTGTTCTAAGCCAAAGTTTGCAGCATCTGCCCACTAAGTAAATCTATACATATTCATATTGATGTATAAGATACATATTTTCAGATTCTTATTTCTAGAGTTACTGCATTAACAGAATTACACACACACACACACACACACACACACACACACACACACACACACCCGCCTACACACACACACACACACACACACACACACACACACCCGCCTACACACACACACACACACACACACACACACACCTACACACACACACACACACACACACACACACACAATGTCTAAGCCCTCTCGCCTAGGATGGGTTTAATGGTGTGTAGGTGGAGGTTGTCCCAGTGACTCTGCCATAGGAGTCTTGCTGATGATTTAACAATTGAGAGACATGACTGCAGATCCCAAAGGAGGTTCCACGCTCCCTCGAGCTCTGCGGCAGACCGAACTAGCACGCTTATACTGGAGTGTCCAGGCACCCAAATCAGTGAGAATGATTTACGACTTGAATTTAATTTATTAATGATGTTGCTCGGGATTTCATTTGTATCCGTGCGACCGGACTGGCTTCCTTTTTTGGACATCTTGTACCCTAGGAAAGTGACTTTATTCTTTGCTAATTCACATTTACTTAAATTAAGTTTGACACCATTATTCTTAAATAATGAGAAGGTTTTCCTCAACCTCTGTGTGAGTGTGGTGAAATCAGGAGCCCAGATTATAAGATCATCCAAGTAATTTTTTATCCATCCCTCCTTCAACAAGGGGGATAGGAGGCTAACCATATGGCGTGTAAAGATGGCTGGAGAGCAACTGAGACCAAAAGGTAGTCTCCTGAAGCGATATAAGGTTACTCCGTCACTAAAGGATGTGAAATCCCTACTGTTTTCTTCAAGAAGTATTTGAAAATAGGCTTCACGCATGTCAAGAGTCGCCTAGAACTGATGACCAGCAGCTTGGTCTTCCAACTCTTCCAACCCAGGCAAGGTTATATGTCTGTAGCAATATATGTCTGTCTGTCTGTCTGTCTGTAGCATATATGTCTGTAGCAAGTTGTTTGTTTACATGTCGATAGTCAAGGCACATCCTCTTGCTTCCATCAGGCTTGTTTACTAAGACTATGGGTGAGAGCCACGCTGATGTGGATTTTTCAATAATTTGCCTGTCTTCCATGTCTTGTAACATATCTGCTATTAACTTTTTGGCTTCCTCCGGGTAACGCTATCTAGGTCCACGACTGGGTTGTGGATCAGCTACATTAATTTTAGCAGGTGGTCCCTTCATCAACCCTAATTATTTTTTGTCAAGGATAAATAGCTCATGATTTTCTAGAATAGCTGCCTTTAATTCTCCTTTTTGTTCTCGAGTTAGGTGGTTTAATTTCTGCTGTCTTATTAGCTCAGTCAGGCGTTCTGGTCTACTACTTTTCTGCTGAATATTTACTTGATCATTGGCAGGTAGGAGATCATCTTGTATTTCAAGAGTGTGATGCACTTTATGGGCTTGAGTGTCATTTACTCTTTCTGAGTTAAGAGGTTCAAATGATCCTAGCAAGATTCCTTGTTTAAATTCCTTGACACTTTTGGTGTTATTTATAAAAGGTAAATAGATGTTATTATCCTCATTTACTTTAGTTAAGAATGGAAAACTATTATGGATAATTTGGGGTTGAGGATTAACTAGTAAAGTCTCTTCTGGTTTTTCTTTCACCATAATGGGGATGAATTGTGACTAGTAGGCAGTAGACACCTGCCGAAACGATAATTACTCCCAGTGAGGTCTAAAGCACTGGAACAGGGGGTGCTGTGAACTTATCATCAAAACCAGTTGTGACCTCACTGAACGTTTCCCTTTGTGTCTCATAACACAAGGGGGTAGTCACAGCCTGCCCTCTACAGACAACCTCTTCCTCCACACAAAACTACATGCACCGAATTACACACACTTCCTTCACTCAAAATTACTATTAAATATGGCGACTCCTACACCAGCCTCGGAGTCCCCCTCTGGGGAGGGGACCATAAATGTCCCCAGGTCGGACTGCTCTCCTGGTATCGACCCTAAGTGTCTTGACACCCCCCTCACATTTTTCTCCATCAACTTTTGCAACATTCGCGGTCTTCGATCTAATTTTCAATCTGTAGAACACCACCTCTCCTCCACTAAACCTCATCTTCTTTTCCTCACTGAAACACAGGTGTCTGAGGCAACTGACAGTAACCCCTTTTCTGTTCCCTCCTACTTTCTCTATCCTCATTTTCGTTCCAAAGCTGGATGTTGCGCCTATGTCCGCAACGACATAACTTGCTCTCGTGCCCACGCTCTTGAATCTTCTGAGTTTTCTACCATCTGGCTTCGACTTCAAAGTCACTCTCTAACTAAATTTTTCTGTGCTGTATATCTCTCACCTAACTCCTCTGACTATAGAAAATTCTTTGACTACCTAACTTCCAAAGTGGAGCACATTCTGACTCTCTTTCCTTTTGCGGAGATCTCCATTCGCGGAGACTTCAATGTTCACCACCAGCTTTGGCTTTCCTCTCCTTTCACTGACCATCCTGGTGAACTTGCCTATAACTTTGCTATCCTACATGACCTAGAGCAACTGGTGCAACACCATACTCGTATTCCTGATCGTCTTGGAGATACGCCCAACATCCTGGACTTTTTCCTAACCTCTAATCCTTCTGCTTATGCTGTCACACTTTCTTCTCCGTTGGGTTCCTCCGATCACAATCTCATATCTGTATCTTGTCCTATTTCTCCAATTCCTCCTCAGGATCCTCCAAAGCGGAGGTGCCTTTGGCATTTTGCCTCTGCTAGTTGGGGAGACCTGAGGAGGTATTATGCTGATTTTCCCTGGAATGATTACTGCTTCCGTGACAGAGACCCGTCTCTGTGTACTGAGCGCATAACAGAGGTGATAGTGTCTGGCATGGAGGCGTACATTCCTAATTTTTTTTCTCAACCTAAACCTTCCAAACCCTGGTTTAACACAGCTTGCTCTCGTGCTATCCATGATAGAGAGGTGGCCCACAAAAGGTACATGAGCCTTCCATCACCTGAGTCTCACGCGCTTTATATTTTCTGCCCGAAATCATACCAAGTTTGTTCTTCAACTTGCCAAAAACTCCTTCATTCACAGAAAGTGTCAAAATCTTTCCAGATATAACTCACCTCGAGACTTCTGGCATCTAGCCAAAAACATCTCTAACAACTTTATTTCTTCATCTTTCCCTCCTTTAGTTCCACCGGATGGCACCAATGCCATCTCATCTATCTCTAAAGCTGAACTCTTCGCTAAAACCTTTGCTAATAACTCTACCTTGGACGATTCCGGGCTTGTTCCTCCTTCTCCTCCCCCGTCCGACTACTTCATGCTACCTATTAAAATCCTTCATAATGATGTTTTCCATGCCCTCGCTGGCCTAAACCCTCGGAAGGCTTATGGACCTGATGGGGTCCCTCCTATTGTTCTCCGAAACTGTGCCTCCGTGCTTCCACCT
Source organism: Callinectes sapidus (assembly GCA_020233015.1). NCBI lineage: Eukaryota > Metazoa > Arthropoda > Malacostraca > Decapoda > Portunidae > Callinectes > Callinectes sapidus. The sequence goes on along the minus strand of CM035202.1, from coordinate 315,246 downwards.
TGCCTAGTCAAACTCTTTCAACTCTGTCTATCTACATCTACCTTTCCTTCTTGATGGAAATTTGCCTACATTCAGCCTGTTCCTAAAAAGGATGACCGTTCTAATCCTTCAAACTACCGCCCTATTGCTTTAATTTCCTGCTTATCTAAAGTTTTTGAATCTATTCTCAACAAGAAGATTCTTAAACACCTATCACTTCACAATCTTCTATCTGACCACCAGTATGGCTTCCGCCAAGGCCGCTCTACTGGTGATCTTCTGGCTTTCCTTACTGAGTCTTGGTCATCCTCTTTTAGAGATTTTGGTGAAACTTTTGCTGTAGCCCTAGACATATCAAAAGCTTTTGATAGAGTCTGGCACAAAGCTTTAATTTCCAAACTACCCTCCTATGGCTTCTATCCTTCTCTCTGCAACTTCATCTCAAGTTTCCTTTCTGATCGTTCTATTGCTGCTGTGGTAGACGGTCACTGTTCTTCCCCTAAATCTATCACCAGTGGTGTTCCTCAAGGGTCTGTCCTAGCACCCACTCTCTTCCTATTATTCATCAATGATCTTCTAAACCAAACTTCTTGCCCT
>CM035202.1:297950-312921 GCA_020233015.1 Callinectes sapidus | reverse complement strand
GATCTCGCTAACTGCGTGCCTCCCGCTGCACAAGACTTGCTTCTTCCTCTCACCCCTATTCTGTCCACCTCTTAATGCAAGAGTTAACCAGTATTCTCAGTCTTTCATCCCTTTCTCTGGTAAACTCTGGAACTCTCTTCCTGCCTCTGTATTTCCACCTGCCTATGACTTGAACTGTTTCAAGAGAGAGGTATCAAGACACTTATCCCATTCTTGGACTTTCCAGGGACCGGCACTAGAGTGGGCTATTTTGTTTTATTTTTGTTGCCGTAGGCCGCCTCCCTTCTACATAAAAAAGAAAAAAAAAACTCGAACAGGTGTAGTGAGATTGACTCTCTTTGAGTGTTCTTCCTGGGTTATTGTTGAAGGAATGATCCTAATCCTTTCTACTTTCCCTTTTTGTCTTTTAATGTGACTGATCACATAAGGAGTGTTTCCCCATACAATGATGTTCGTTTTGCCGTTCCAATGGAAAGGTGCCCTTGCAAGTACGTCAACACCTAGCAATACATCAGCATCAAGGTAGCTATTTAGAACTACTAGAAACCATTGTTTGTGCACATGATCATCACCTACTCCTATTTCTAACCAAACTATACCAAGAATCCTAAGAGGGGACCCTGTAACTCCTTGCAAGTGTGGAATGGTGCGCCTTTTGTTTATTTCGCCACCCAATCTAGCTGCAGCTGCTTCTTTGACAAGAGCGTATCTACTGCCTGCATCAACAACTGCTCTCATAGTTTTATAGGTGACCGTTAAGCTGATGGTTGGAAAGGTGTGTCCCTGAGTTAGTCATGTTCTCTCAGTCATTTTTCCTGGGCAGTTTTTGTTTCCTCGCTGGCACCCATACCTTCTACAATCAAAACATGAACATTTGGCAGGTTTTCTCCAACATTCTCTTAAGGAATGTGTGTGTGAATGGCAGTATGAACAGTACCGCTCAGTCTGTGATTGGCTTGGGGTTGTTTGTAGTTTCCCTACTTGTTCTGCTAAGTCCTTAATATGTCTTTTGAGTTCATCTACTTCTGAGGATTCAATGGATGTAGCATTTGGTTTAGACAGTGTGTTAGGACTAGGAATGTGAATTTCTCGGCTTATTTAATTTTAGGGTTGAATTGTTTTCTTTTCTGGGTTTACTCTACCAATTGAGGGAGTATGAGTAGCCTCGACCCACAGTCGTTCATGTTCTACTCTGTCAATGAATCTATCTAAGGGATAATCCTCATCCAGGAATCCTTCTAACCTAATTTTATTTATTCTTGAGTCAAGCCTTGCCATAGTTTTCTCTTTATGGTTTTATCACGATTTGGGAGTTTCTCGCCTGCAAACCGTGTTTCTAGGATGGCATATTGACAGATGAAATTATTAGTAAATGCTTGGCGTGACTTTTCCCAATCATAATATGCACCATCTATTCCCTGCCATGCTCGATCAAAGTTAACTGTAGAGAACTGACTTTTGAGTAGTAGTTTGAGAGCTTCCCAGGTAGTACATCCATGCAATGTTTGATGGTTGTAAATGTGTGCTGCTAGTTCAGCACTGACTTTCCCTTTTGCTATTTGTACTCTCTTTGAATCATCGTTACTGCATTGTACCACTAATTCAAAGAAAATCTGGAGTTGTGTGGTAGCATTGACTCCTTGCAATTGGTTAAGTTCTAATAATGGGATATCTCGTGGTTTAGTGGTTGTAACTAACTGGGCGTGGAGAAGTTAGTAACTGGTCACCGCGTGATTGAATTACATGGTTCTGTTGTGTTAGAATTCTTTTGAGTTGATCTACTTCTTGCTCTAGCACAGTGATGATGTCATTCTCCCTTTCATCAACCTTTCCTGGGCTGGACATGAGAGTAGCAGGTTTAGTGTCCTCTACTTGTTCCCAAGAAAGTGAACCCCATCGAGGTAATAAAGGCTTTTCTGCCATTTTTGCTAAGACGTACAGTGGTGATATTTAGTTTGCGTAAGCTACAGGTAAAGGTTTGCTCCTCGTTAGTCTTCGATACAGAAGTATACATCAGATTCCTCTGAGCTCGACGGCAACTATTCCTCACTCATCAGTTTCGTCTTCCCCAATGAATCTTTTGATGACTTTCTTAAACTTTGGCTCTACCCTCACTCTACCAGCCTCACTCCAATGTACTCCATCACCACCAAGTTCCTCTAAAAATGATAAATTGTTGAAATAAATGTTATTTGTTGTTAGTCTTTTCTTAATTCTATTATTGATTCCACATTGAATTTTTTTTTTTTTTTTTTTTTTTTTGTACCTGTCTGCTGAGAAGTTTCTAGGATGGAGCCTTGGCTAAATCTGGCATACATACACTACAGATTAGCAGTTCTCTTGGATGGCCTGGTAAATTTCTTTAATGAAGTTGAAAACAGTTTCCGGCTCAGTGTAACTCCCAATATCATTACCTCCTATCAAAAGGATTGTTAAATCATGCTCCCATTTCAATACCTCATTCATGCGAGAAGCATCAAAGAATGTACTGGCTTTGGCTCCTTGTTTACGATTTTTGTTTTATTTAAAAACTTGGGAAGGTAAGTTGCAGAGGAATTTGGCTGTCCCACGAGAGCAACTTTTCTTATTATCTGTGAATGGTATATACTCCAGATGGATTATTTCGATTGTAAATCCCACCGAGTTAGCCACCACTTTGTGTTGCCCCCTTTGAAGTATTTATGTTCTTTTCTCTCTTTTCTTATTCAGTTGATGGTATGATGGGTAATTGATTTTGAAGACTATGCGTCTAATGAATTCTAGGAAGAAAGACAATTGACAATTTTTTACTTCACAAGATTTATTTTATTTCTAATAACTTAAGTTAGGCTTCACCATATCCTATACAAAATTTGGTTAACTTTTAAGAGACAAGAGAACGCCATATACAGAAAAGAATCCTTGATAGCGAGCGAGTTAAAGCACTGGCGTTGATATTCCCATCAAGAGAAAATAATATCTATAAAAAAATTGATAAAAAAAGAATATGGACCATGAATTTAAAAAGAGAAAACAAAACGAGGAGAAACGGTTCGAAAGAAAAGAATTTACAGTTTCATCCAACGGAAGAGGATTTAGCATTCACAGATTCTCAAACACAGAACTGTTTCACTGGGAAATTTCTCTACCCCCTTTCTTTCACTGCGAAATCCGTGATTTTGTCAAGCCTGATCATGCAGTGCTAAAACACTACAATCCGTATAGAAGATATGAGGGACACGGCGTTGACATATACATACACAAAACAGACACAAATAGAAGTGATGTTGAATACACCTCTGGAAGCTGCCGCATGCAGGGTGAGACTCAGCGACACGTATCTGGCTATCTGTTCCCTCTACTTACCACCCAATTCGCCAATTGTTGATAACGACATTATATCACTGATTAATCAGCTTCTGGGCAACAGAACTTTAAAGTCCATCATCGACAATGGGGAAGTGAGAGGTCAAGTGTACGTGGGGAACAAATAGTTGACATTATGTTGCAGACAAATCTCTGCCTTCTGAAAGATGGAAGTGCTACTCGTGTAGATGATCAGACTAATAACGCGTCTGCCATTGATCTGTCATTGCTATCGACAAATATAATCCCTGACTCCTCCTGGGAAGTCATCAACGACTCTATCGGAAATGACCATCTACCCATCTGTATTTCTTACTCTCGCGTCATCCCAAGGTCAACTTTAAGAGAACAGAATGGGCAACCTTCCGTGGGATTGCCGACGTGGATATGTCTGGTGAGGACATTGACACGATGGTCAGCACTGGGCGGATTCAAGACGCTCATGATTCCGTTCAGAATTCGGCCTCTTTGTGGGAATTTAAGTTTTCCGTTGCCAAGTGTATCAGTATTCTTTTTCACTAAACGTACCAAGCGGACAGCTCCAGACTGCAAGGTTGCAGACGCTGGATGCTGATCCACCCATGGACGAAACCGCACCCTCCATTGGCGATGTCAAAGAGGCAGTGGCAAGTTTGAGGGGTTGAAAGGCAGCTGGCATCTGCAACATCAGTGCGGAGCTGCTCAAAGCTGGGGGTGAAGCCATGATCCGTGGGTTGCATGCTGTCTTGACTGCTGTATAGCATTCAGGTACCATTCCTCCTGACTGGTAGAAGAGGTTGGTCGTCCCTATCTGGAAGAGGAAAGCGGACCGTCAAGACTGCAGCAACTACCGTGGAATAACACTGCTCAGCGTACCATGCAAGGTGCTTGCCCATTTGCTGCTGACACGGATCCGTACTCACCTGCTGAAGCATCAGAGACCTGAACAGTCAGGGTTCACGCCCGGTAAGTCAACAACTGACCTTATCCTAGCGCTTCGCGTACTGGTGGAGCGCCGACGTGAATTTCGCCAGGGAATGCTTGCAGCCTATGTCGATCTCAAGAAGGCGTTTGACTCAATGCATCGAAAGTCTGGGATCTTCTGCGTCTCCGTGGGATTCCTGCAAGGATTATTGGTCTATTAACTGGCCTGTACTCCGGGACTGTAAGTGCTGTGAAGTGTGGAGGAGGCGTGTTCAGCTTCTTCCCTGTGAATAGAGGTGTAAGGCAGGGCTGTGTGCTTGCTCCATCACTTTTCAACACATGCATGGATTAGGTACTAGGCAGAGTTGTGGAACAATGTGATTGTGGAGCATCTGTCGGCAACACCAAGATTACAGATCTTCTTTTTGCTGATGATGCAGCAATCTTCGCTGAGTCACTGGAGGTTCTGGTAATGGCTCTAGAGGCACTGCATGAGGAGGTGAAGCCCTTGGGACTTAAGGTTTCCTAGGCCAAGACCAAGGTCCAGGTGTTTGGAGGCGTGCTGGATGAAACCGTACAGTCGGTCCATGCGTGTGGCGAGGACATTGAGATCTTGAAAAATTTCACATACCTTGGTAGTGTAATACATAACGATGGTGGGTCGAGCCAAGAAGTCACACGGCGGATTGGCCTGGCCCACGGCGTTATGGATTCGCTCAACACGAGTATTTAGCGTTGTCTATACCTGTGCAGACGGACAAAGATTCGGATCTTCAAGTCGCTGGTGATCCCTGTCTTACTCTATGGTTGTGAGACATGGACACTGAACACCGACCTGAAAAGGCGAATTGATGTCTTTGGTACTAGATGCCTTCGCAGGATCATGGGATACCGCTGGTATGACTTTGTGTCAAATCAGCGATTGTTCCACGACACCGATTCGAGGCCTATTACTAGCATAGTCCGTCAGCGCCAACTGCGGCTATATGGGCATGTGGCGCGATACCCGGAAGCCGACCCTGCTTGTCGGGTTGTTTCCGTAAGGGACAACCCAACTTGGAGGAGGCCTAGGGGACGCCCAAAGAACTCTTGGCTGCGGAAAGTCGATGCCTCCTGCTGGGAGTTACTCGGTATAGGAAGGGAGCCTGCATGGAGACTCGCGAGGTGTGACCGCCAGAAGTGGCGCCGTAGGATAGACGAGGCAACGCTTCCCTCGGCGTATGCCCCCCATGATTGATTGATTGATAACGTACCTGATTTGCAATTAACTCTTCAAGGCCAACCGATACCATTTTAAATTTCAGTCAGACTCTTGGGTGTACATTTTGACTGCAGACTCAATTGGAAGACCCACATTAATGAATTACTTATCCATTGCCGTAAAAAAAAAAAAAAAAAAAAAAAAAAAAAAAAAAAAATCAATGTCCTCAAACAGCTTTCTGGTACCTTATAGGGAGCAGACAGACAATCTTTATTAATGGTGTACAAGTCCTTAATTCGTTCTCATTTTGACTATTGCTCACCGGTGTATGGGTCTGGGTCGGAACCAACATTGAGGAGGCTGGATGTTTTACAGAACGAATGTGTACGAATGAGCCCTGCGCTGCACTCGTGTGGTGCAGATGGACATTGAGGCTACAACACCGTCGCGATGCCCTAGTGTTAGCGTATGAGATAAAAACAGCCTGAAAAGCTCCTCTCGGTAACATAGTAAGCAAGATTATCTGGCAGCACCACCACCTCCGTAATGCGGTCCACTGACCAGTCTCTGTTAGACTTAACGCTCCTTGCCAACAAACGGACGTGAGACTGTAACATGGGGACTGTCTCGAGCTGCCCACCCTTTAACCATAGGAAAAAAAAACACCATCTTCAACACAACATGGGTTAGGCCGTTAGGGGGAAGAAGGCTGTTATTGCCGAGGCGGAGCTCCAACACTTTCGCGCCCTCATCGCTGGCCTCCCTCCAACCCTACATTTCTACATTGACGACTCCAAGACAGATGAATGTATGGGTGCAGGTGTGTATTCGTGTGAATGTGCCCTCAGGCTCTGACTGCCGACTCATACATCGGTCTTTTCTGCTGAAATTTTTGCTATTGATAAAGCCATAGATTATGCTTTAAGTTCATCTCATCGTTCTTTTATATTTTTTTCGGACTCCACGTCAGCCCTTCAGGCAATGGAGTCCGGTCGCACGGATACAAATGAAATCCAGAGCAACATCATTAATAAATTAAATTCAAGTCGTAAATCATTCTCACTGATTTGGGTGCCTGGACATTCCAGTATAAGCGTGCTAGTTCGGTCTGCCGCAGAGCTCGAGGGAGCGTGGAACCTCCGTTGGGATCTGCAGTCATGTCTCTCAGTTGTTAAATCATCAGCAAAACTCCTGTGGCAGAGTCACTGGAACAACCTCCACCTACACACTATTAAACCCATCCTAGGCGAGTGGGCTTAGACATTGTGTGGGTGTGTGTGGGTGTGTGTGTGTGTGTGTGTGTGTGTGTGTGTGTGTGTGTGTGTGTGTGTGTGTGTGTAATTCCGTTAATGCAGTAACTCTAGAAATAAGAATCTGACAATATGTATACTATACATCGATATGAATATGTATAGATTTACTTAGTAGGCAGATGCTGCAAATTTTGGTTTAGAACAACACATACCACAAGAAAAAAAGTCTACTGGGCATCAACAACCATTAGCAGTAAACCTTGAGAGCATGAAACTAGGCCTACAGTTACGCAATTGCATAGTGTATTATTAGCTCAGAAAAATATTCTGATGGCAGTACTATATTTTCTGAGTACAATTTTAAACAAAGTAATCAGTCAGGCAAATAATACTTTTTTTTTCTTTTTTTAAATTCAAACCTTTAGCTAATGTCATTACCAAAATCAAATCTTTAAAGCCTAAACTGAACGAAGTCACACCTAATCTATCTCAGTTTCCTTTACTTAAATTAGTTTCGTTAATTACTGTTTTGTACGATTTAGATGGTTATCAGTGTGCTTATCTCTTACATTTTGACTATCCATTGCCTTTCTCACAATACATTTCACATACAGAATGTTGCCAAGGACAAGCCGAATCTGTCTAGAGTACATTGCATTATTCTCGTATGACGTGTCTTCTTTCACCACACGTTCTCAGCCTCACAAGTTCTTTTAGGCTCTCCGTAGGAAGCTCTCGTGACTTACACTGAGGACCATAAGACATTATCTTGTAAGTAAAGGTAAAACTAATAACAGATGATCTAAAAGCTGCTAGGAAAATTTATGTAAATATGGGTAAATATGCATGTACATAAAAGAAATCAGGAAGAAAAGTAAAGAGCTAAACAGGGAACTACTGGCCATGAGCGGAGAATAAAAGAATTTAATGGAACATGAGGAACTGGAGGAGTTGGTGTATCCATGTTTCCCTGTCTATTTGCTCTGAAGAATAAGTAGATAAATAAATAATCTCTGACACAATCCTGGGAACTGCAATATGGTTATCAAACAAAGAATGACACAACTATCAAGAACAGCTTGTATAAGATATCTTATCACAAGGACAACATCCTATTTCGCTATTTTAAAAAGGGATGATGGTTCGACTTCAGGTACTACAATTTGTCTTTTGGACAAAGAGGTACGTTTTTCTTTCTTTCATGTAAATTTATTATACAGACTAAGAGAGAGAGAGAGAGAGAGAGAGAGAGAGAGAGAGAGAGAGAGAGAGAGAGAGAGAGAGAGATTAAAATATTCAGAAATTCAGAAATGTATTGTTGTCCATTTTTCAATGGTTATTACATATAATCTATGTGTAACAAATAAGTCTTAAAGCTAAATTATATAAATTCTGTTAAATTCGTGGGTCTCGTGGGTTCACTTTAGGGAGTTTGAACAATCAGCCCGGTAGTCTTTTGTTCAATACCCTATTCACAGTAATGTCCAACTCGTACTTGTACATATCACATATCTTCAGCCACTTCAATTCACATATATACAGAGTTGCGTGATCGAATTTATTGCCACCAAGTGCGACTCTGGCTTCGAAATTTTGAGTTTTTTGTACCTGTTGTATATGACATGTTGCAGTGTTACCCCATATCATCAAACCGTAATTTATGATGCTCAAAACCAGGTCTTATCCGAGCCATATGAGTTAGTGTTCTTCATGTATTTTATTATTAGAACAATGGTGGCGCTGTCAACTGTCATGGATCTGAAAATGAGTGTACTTCTGTCCGTGACATTGCTCTGTAGTGTCTGCGTCGTTCCACCATTTTCTTTGACATATTGTTGCGCTTTCTCCTAGGTGCGTTTACCTTCACTTGCAAAAAATGTGTTTAATTGTTCAGCTCTTTCTTGCAGACTTACATTGTCTTCCAAGTCTTTCGTGACATTATTTTTCTAGGTTTTTTTTAATATGCGCCAGGTACAAACTGATTTTCCTTTGTTTTCTTATAATTTATCTCTATAGTTTTGTGTTTTACATTTACGAATTTCTCTCTTAACTATTAATTTATGTTTCTTATATACATTTTGTAGATGATCATTAGTTCGGTCTTGTTTTAGAAGTGACCGCATTTGATTTCGTTGCTGCATTAAAACTTACAGGTCTTCTGCGATCCACGGAGCGGGAGGCCTTTTCATAACTTTGGTTGTCACCGGTGCACAAATACCTAAATACTTCATAAAATGGTCTGTAAACAATTTGACTTGTACATTAACATTGTCTATTTTGAAAATTTCTTCCTTTTGACTAAATGAAATGTTACAAAATGTTTCTGGAGAGTAGTGTTTTAACTGCCGAAACGTAATTACTGTAGGTTGCCTCTTAGGTTTATGTAGATCTATTGTTACACTGATGAGCTCATGATCACCCACGGGGCACGGTGTCGTATCTGAATGGATAACTGAGTCACTTTTATTTGTTAAGATAACGTCAAGGAGTGTGGAGGATGTAGAAGTGATTCTGGTGGGCTGAGTGATTAATTGAGTCATCTTAACACTTGAGATTATTTGCAGTAACTTATTATTTTCAACTAATTGATTATCATTAAAGTCGCCCTGTAGATAGTATGGTTTATTGCATAGGGAAATGTTACAAAGCACATTAATCAATATCAATCAATCAAGTAATCATATGTGTGAGCAAGACATTTACGATGGCGATACAAGCAACCAACGATAATTGTCGGGAACTTTCGGTGGTGTACCGTGACCAACGCGTTCTCTATGCCATTTGGTCTTTCAACATTGATATTGATAGCTGTAACTTTATAAATATCTTTGATCTATCTATCTATCTATATCTATATCTAGCTATCTATCTATCTATCTATTTATCTCTCTCTCTCTCTCTCTCTCTCTCTCTCTCTCTCTCTCTCTCTCTCTCTCTCTCTCTCTCTCTCTCTCTCTCTCTCTCTCTCTCTCTCTCTCTCTCTCTCTCTCATTAAAATATCTACCGCATCTTTGTTGGCTAGAAGGCTCTGAGCATTAACATGATCAGTCTTTAAGTAATTATTTCCATATAATCGAGGCGTGTCGGCCCTACCTTCCTCGCCTGTGTCCTATTGAAAGTACATAGTACACACCCGTTGTTTGTGGCCAAATCTTTTACAACAGTGGCACTTAAGACGATGGTCGAACCTACATGTTGCTTGGTAGTGGTTCAGCTCACCACAATTATAACACCCCTGTTTTCTATCTGAACGGGAGTAAGAGTGCCGGTATCGACGAGTGTTGGGGGCAGTATAGACAGTCTTCCAGTCGTCCTATAATGCGTGTACCATCATCCCAACCTCCGTTTCGCGTATGTTTACATGACCCAGCGCCACTCCCTCAAGCCCTTGCTACTTCTCAGAACGTGTAGACAGGTAGTGAACAGATTTACCCCACTGTCAGGCTGTACTCGTTGTACTTGCATCAAATCGATGTCTTACTGTGGAGTTAGAGGCAGCGGCCTGTGCGTATGTTGTAGAGGAGGATGACGCGGGGGTTGGGGAAGGGTGTCCCACAGCAGAGTTAAGCGGAGGAAGTGTTCGTGGTGCCGTATGCGTTCCATTATTAGCACTTGGCAACACGTCGTCATTTCTTTTATTGTTTGTGTTTGGAGGCACAACAACACTACTTTTGATACTGTGCCAATTTGGAGATAATTTAAAGGAAGGACATTGTGTGGTGAATGAATTAAAGTCTGACTACACCATATCTTAAAAAAAAAAACACTGAAGACTCCCTTGTAAAATCATAACACATATCATCTACTTCACCATTGCCTAATTTGAAATCTAAGACAGTTTTTAAGGTACAAATTTCATTAGATTTACCCCAACTGTTAAGACGTTTATTGGAATCAGCCGTTTTAGCCTGGAAATCTTCAGATAGAGTTGTTGGAGCTAGCTGATATATAAATATTTGCATATTACCATTTTCTCCTAAGCACAGCAACAATTTCAGTTATTTCATCTAAAATACTCACTGGAACCTTATTCTTCTATAGCTCATGTAGACCAGCATATAAGAAGCATCTTGCTGGGGTCCAGTTTAGCTTTTCTGAAAACCAGCATCTCATTAGGTCAACGTCACCACCTATGATGGTTCTTATGGAGCAGTTTTCTATGTTAGAGGGCAGAGCTCGTTGAAAGTTGGTGTCTCTCAGCAAGAGGGACCTCTCCTTCGTGGGAGTAGAGACGTCAGAGTTTGGAGTTGCATTACGAGTATTGTTTACATGTTTTTTTCAAGATCACTAACTCGTTGATTTAAAGACTTTATTATAGAATATGCAGTTGTTATTTTTTCGTTTGGTAATTCTATTTCCAGGGCCTTTAATTGTAATTTTTCCACAATTTTCTCTAATTTTCGTTCAAGACTTGATATTACTTCATCAATATTCCGTGTTACACTCATATTTTCTATCGTTGGTTCAGCTTTATTCCACGGCTGATTCAAGCACTGTTCCATCCCTTCTCCTTGACCTGCTGGCTCTTGGGATGAGCCGGAAGAGGTCGCTGTAGAAGGCAATGTAGGTTGCGTCGCATCGTGTTGCACATCAAAACTTGTTTTTTTTTTTTTTTTTTTTTTTTTTTTTTTTATATATAGTGGGAGTGGATGCAGTGTAGATGAGGGTCGGTATAGTCAGTTCCATGAGATGGCTCAAGACTGGGGCCACTGTGGAATGAGGCTGAAGGGTCCGTGTTGTGGGGTGAAGCTGGCAGAGCATCAGGGTGAGGCAAGGCTGTTGGAGCAGTGTCAAGTGTTAATGTTGAATGAGGGGTAGCATGAGTTGATGTATCGTGGTGTGCCCCGTCAGAGGCTTGGCTTGGGTTAGTGTCATCGATATGAAGTGGAGATGTCTCTTCCTTCTTTTGGATAGGGATTGGCGTGTTAGCTATTATTTTGTCGATAAGATCCTACTTCTTGACCTATAACTTATCAAGTCCAAGTTCCCGTGATCTTCTTTGTAATTCATACTTTTGAAGCGAGTTTAAAACTCTGTCGTTGGAGGTTGTGGGGAAGGTACAGTTGGATGCGTCGATTTGTCATTTAGTGCCTGAGTAGGTAGAGGTGATAGATTTTCAGAAGTTATTGTTTGGCTGTGAAGTAAGGCACCAGACGATTGCGTATATAGGCTCTTGCTTGCAATACTGGGTGCGGATTGTCAGCATTGTCGTTATCATGGTAACGCTGACGTCACTTAAGGGTTCAGTGCGCATGCGCTAACCCGGAAAATTTTGGCGCGGAGGGTTTTGCCAAGAGTTCCAAAATTTCACAGGCAAAATATGATAAAGTCCAAAACCCTTCACATTCCAAACTGTGCCAATACGCTCTTACTGTACTTATGTGCTTCTTGTGTTATGGAGATGCCCTGGAACTTCATAGTTCGGTCCCAAAATCAGGGAAACTGAGGAGGCAACCCAGACAAATTTAAACAAAGTAAGAGAGAGAGAGAGAGAGAGAGAGAGAGAGAGAGAGAGAGAGAGAGAGAGAGAGAGAGAGAGAGAGAGAGAGAGAGAGAGAGAGAGAGAGAGAGAGAGAGAGAAAGAGTTTGAGAAAGACTTTGCAGTGAAAAAGCTCGCGCACGAAACTGACCAGTTTAGGGTGATTCGATTATATCAGTTTTCGTTTTGGGATTAGCAGGATACTTCCGTGGTTTTATAAAAAAAAATGTCACCATTCCATCCTCTCATAAAGAAAGTAAAGAAATATGTCCCTTTTCACTGGAATATTAGTTAGCAAGACAATTTCTATAATCTCAAAGAAGCATTGAGTCAGGCTGCAGTGTTTTCCTTCCAGATTAATCGCTACCATTTATCATGTGTTTTGCTGTTGAACCTGGTGCCGTGGTCATGCAACATGTAGAAGGGTAACACCGTCATGGCATTGCCATTCTTAATGATGTTAATTCATGCCATCCTATCATTCATCTAGAAGCTCGACCTGTAAAATGTAACCTCGATACTTTTGTGACATCATCTACTATCATCTCATTGCAGTGTACACAGATAATTCAGGTGTAGCTCAGCTGTTATAGAACACAATTACAAAGCTACATAGTTCCTAACCATTACATAATTTAAAGTAAAGATTAGATATTTACTTAATCGTGGTAGTCTCGTGCCTGACCCTCTTTCTCGTAATGCTGTTATCACCGTAATTACTGTTACTCTCATATCAGGAAATAACATCAGTTCAACATGAGGATATATTTATTTTTAAGTAATTCAAGCCTTAGAAACTGGTGATTGCAGTATTTTTTTAATTACCTGTTCCCTTGGCTGAATTTAATGTGAACAATCAAGTCCTAACTCTATGAGTTAGGACTTGATTGTTACCGCTATTTTCATGCTAACTGCTCTTCAGATCTCGCTAACCGCGTGCCTCCCCTGCTCCCGCGGCCTCGCTGCACAAGACTTGCTTCTTCCTCTCACCCCTATTCTGTCCACCTCTCTAATGCAAGAGTTAACCAGTATTCTCAGTCTTTCTTCCCTTTCTCTGGTAAACTCTGGAACTCTCTTTCTGCCTCTGTATTTCCACCTGCCTATGACTTGAACTGTTTCAAGAGAGAGGTATCAAGACACTTATCCCATTCTTCTTTTGGCTACTGATTATGGACTTTCCAGGGACCGGCACTAGAGTGGGCTATTTTGTCTTATTTTTGTTGCCCTTGGCCGCCTCCCTTCTACATAAAAAAAAAAAAAGAGTTCAAATTCATGACCAGTATGTTAATCAATCTCTCTCTTTTTTTTTTCAAGAATCTCTAGATAGTACTCTATGCCACCTTGTGGTGCTGGTCACCGTAGTCGTGACACTAACCAAATATTATACGCTTAAGGTTATTATATGGTGTGCCTAGACATTACCACATATATATTTTTTTTCAGTGCTTGCCTTGTGAACGTAATAAATGAACTATTAACATAACACCTATACTAGAATACCCTATTCCTGTTTTTCCTTTTGAAACTGAGGTTATTGGTCTTCTGTCTTTGCCACACACGTGTCAAGGTGGTTTAAGGATTATTGTTTGAGTGGATTATTTCAACCATTTCTTTGGTTTTAACTCCCTTCTTTGCCCTTATACCAATCCTTTTGTTTTGTTGAGTGATGATGGGAATGAATTGAAGAATGGTGTTCTTACTAGTTAATTGCCAACAGTATTTATCACCGCGTATCATTTTAAGTTATGAGTTATTCGAGTGCATCAATAGAAATGTTCTTGAAACTCCCTATCATGTTGCATATCAATTACAAGAATACTGGCAAGATTGCCTCCCTCGTATGGCTGCTTATATCAATATCTCCATTAATGCCTCTACAGGTAAAATGACTCAATATATTGATTAAAGCTTAGGAAAAGTGTTTGCCATATGATGTTCTACTAAAGATTCGTGTCCCTGTGTATTCAGTTGATTCCCCAAATCAGTTGCGAGCACTGCATATTACTGATGATACAGTTAACCGTAACTTTCAAGTTCCTCCCACGGAAATGTTCCAAAAAAAAAAAAAAAAAAAAAAAAAAAAAAAAAAAAAAAGGTAACTCCTGTCTCTCTTTTTTAAGTCTCCACCTGACCAACAGCCCAAATTAACTTTCAATTTTGCAGGTCCTTGCATCATCAATGATAATTTGCAGTGCAACAAATCTAAAATTTACAACAAAGCAGGTTTCGCAGATTTCTCACTATGATATACCTGCTTTTGTATAATTTCATCCTATCATCCTAAGGTGAGCCTTCGCTTAGGAGAAGTAAAGTTTTAGCTTCCATTTCTCCTCCATAGATGTCTAATTATTCTGTTCCTGTTCCTTCAACTTCTTTAAAATATTCGTGTAAGGGCAGGTACACAATAAGTTTTGATTTTTGGTAATATTATACTTGTGTTGTCCCTACATTATGTCTTGTGTGTTATATTTTTTCATGCCAGGTGGAATGTTATTTTCAATTCTTGCACTGGACAAAAGGAAAGATTTTTTTTTTTTTTTTTGTATGATTACATGTGTATATTTGCTTTAATGTCTTTTTTTTTCACCTGTAAAGTCTTGCCGGCCGGTTACAGCAGTGCCACCTCTCTTATCTGGATGGATGCTTCTAGACAATATAGTCTACTTTTTTTTATTATCTTGCAATAGTGTTTAGTGCCTTGTTGCATCACTTTATACACACACACACACACACACACACACACACACACACACACACACACATATGTATATATATATATATATATATATA
>CM035202.1:273220-289407 GCA_020233015.1 Callinectes sapidus | reverse complement strand
GTGGTGGCGGTCCTACACTGTCGCTGTGGTTTAGTCACAGTGATCCTGATATCGGGTCATCCATTGTCCGATGATTATTTTTCTCAGTTAATTAATTGATTCGTCAGGTTTGATTCCAAGCGAGCGATCATCGACATAGTTTTAGATCACAGAACACAAACAACAACAACAACAACAACAACAACAACAACATGAAATGGACTTGTTTTCTTGAGAGACCGTAATTTTCATCACTAAAGAGACAAAATATACAGTGAATTGTAGCTTCTTCCAAGATTTTTATAAGTTTGGTAAGAATAAGGTAGAAATGAAAATGATGGTTTGTGTTGTTTCTTTATTTCACAAGTGCATAGAAGCGTTCGTTATTTGTGAACAGTGGAGCAATAGATTGACCGCCAGTTGTCGATCGATTGTCAGTTTGTACAGCCAATAAAGTTGTCGTTATGGATTTGTTGGCTATCGTTCACGGAGAAGAAGTCTTTCGTTGTCGTGGCGTTCCTGTGCTGGTCCAAGGTGCCAAAAAATGCCACAGGAAAAATAGCTGAGCAATAAATGGCACCTCAAAAAATGGCACTGGAAAAAGTGCCAAAGGAAATCATGAACCTAACCTAACCTATCCTGAAAATGTGCCATAATTTCCTGTGCCATTTTTTCCTGTGCCATTTTTTTTCTGGTGCCATTTTTTTCCCGTGCCATTTTTTGCAAAAGCCGTGGTAGTCACAAGGTAAATAGGACAACAACATCAACAACAACAACAACAACAACAACAACGATAAAGTCAGTAAATACAAATGAAAAAGACAAATAAGTGAATAAATGTACAAATAATAAATAGCTAGATATATCAACGTTTGATAATCAACAACTAAAGAAAAATGACGAGGCCTATCAGAGAACAATAAAGAAATAAGTATGGCTACAACAAAATGATGTCAGCAAATATCAAATTAGTAACCGTATCTACACAAATCATGATGACACAACTTGTCAGTGAAGTGGTAAGGTTTATGAAAAAAAAAAAAAAAAGCCACAGACATAAAGCAACTTGTCAATATTGAAGAAAGGAACGAAAAAAGGCAACAACAACAAGAACAAGCATAAACACACTTAAACACAGATTCCATAGGGAATGAATTGACATGAATTACCATTGCTACTGTGGCTTGACAACGAGGACGAGTGGGGTTCACAGAAGATATTGTAGGAGTAGTGATGGTAGGTGTACTGTACTCGTTGTAATAGTAGTAGTAGTAGTAGTAGTAGTAGTAGTAGTAGTAGTAGTAGTAGTAGTAGTAGTAGTAGTCGTAGTAGTAGTAGTAGTGGTAGTAGTAGTAGTAGTAGTAGTAGTAGTAGTAGTAGTAGTAGTAGTAGTAGTAGTAGTAGTAGTAGTAGTAGTCGTAGTAGTCGTCGTAGTAGTAGTAGTAGTAGTAGTAGTAGTAGTAGTAGTAGTAGTAGTAGTAGTAGTAGTAGTAGTAGTAGTAGCAGTAGTAGTAGTAGTACTAGTAGTAGTGGTAGTGGTAGTAGTACTAGTAGTAGATGTAGTAGTAGTAGTAGTAGTAGTAGTAGTAGTAGTAGTAGTAGTAGTAGTAGTATAAACTGTAATAGACTAACAAGTAGTTAACTGAGAAGTATGTTTATCTCTCCTACTTTTTCTTAGATCCTTTTTCTGTTTAGTTATTGTTTCACAGGAAGGTAAAGTCACTTCCAGAGACACCTCACCATGTCTGTATAAGGTGAAGCACCGTCAGCAGTGGCAATATTCTCGGTACCGGCAGGAGCACCACCATTAGCAACTTTACTAGGACCAGCGCCCCCATAGGCACCCGTCCTCCAGGCAGGAGCACCACCATCAGCAGTTGTAACAGCACTTGTGCTCCCAGAATTACCCGTTGTCCAGGCAGGAGCACCACCATCAGCAACTGTAGTAGGGCCAAAGACCCCATCATCCACCCCCAGAAGACCCACAGGATTCATTGCCAGCACCACCGGTCACCGCAGCATGACTAGCACTGAGCAGATTCCTGACACCAGCTGAAACGGCACCAGCACTGGAATCCGCAGCACCAAACAAACCACTTATTGCTTATTATCCAGTATTATCCTTAATGATGAGCTTGTGTGCCTAAAAAAAGCTGTCATTCTCTGCAGTCGAGCTTGTTTCATGAGAGGGAACTGGCTTTGTTTTATTGTTTGCGAAGCAGAACAGAGGTCTTCATTGATGTAAAGACTAGTTCCCTTCAGCTTCCTGGCATTTCGAAGCACCGCCTCCCTGTCACCGAATCATTCAAAGCGAACCACAACAGTGTGCGGACGAGACGGTGAACTAGGACCTACTAGATGAGCTCTTTCTATGTTCACATTCGGAAGTTGAAGCTTATTTGTAAACAGCTTGCTCACCAGGGTCGAAGTTAGCTCCCAAGTTTCGTTATTTCGAGGCTTCTCTAGACCACTGATATGCAGATTGTTCCTTCTACTATAATCTTCCTGATAGTTAAGTCTTTGCAAAAGGTCATATATTTTCATCTTATTGTCTTGGATCTTTACTTGGACTTCACAGTTTTATTTTCTTAAGTGATCTGCTCCTCCCTTCAAGTCGTGCACTTCAGCTGGAGTGAGTTCTAGGCTTTTTTGTTAGTTCACTCATTGTTTCTTCCATGGACAAAATCCTGACCTGGAACTGATTCGAGTGTAGGACATTTTGGTCACGGACATTTTGGCTACGGACGTTTTGGTCATTGGCCACCAAACTAGGACGGTTTGGCCACGGCAGCAAACCTTTGGAGGATGTTTTGGCCACGGACATTTTGGCTACGGATGTTTTGGTCATTTGCCTTAAAACCTATACCTAACCTAACCTAACCTAACCTAACCTAACCTAACCTAACCTATAGTCCCGTGGCCAAAATATCCTACTGTGGCGATTTGGTGGCCAATGTGTCCGTGACCAAAACGTCCGTGGACAAACTGTCCGTCTTCCACTGATTCACAACAGCGTCCATGGCACTCTTGAAGGCTCTTTCTTGTAACTCTAACAGCACTTTGACGGCGCCGATTTCCACTGCTAGTTTAAGCACCACAAAAGGGTTGGGTAGGTCACAGCAAATACTGGAAAAAATTCCAAGTCCTAAAATAGCGAAGGAACTAAGCATGAGCGGAGCAGGAACAACCACGTCTACACAGCATGACTGTGTGTGTGTGTGTGTGTGTGTGTGTGTGTGTGTGTGATTTTTTAATTTTTATTTTATTCATTATTACTTTTTATTTATTTATTTTTTTTTTTGCAATTGTCGACTAAGAGTATTTTTTGGTCTTATTTAGCATATTAAATGTTTATTTATTTCTTTGTACAGGTTTTGCCGACGTATCCTGGCACGACAAAGGGGTTCTGACACCCAACCTGCAGCAGCTGCTAGATGAAGGTGTTAAACTTAACTACAACTATGTACAGCCACTCTGTACACCGACACGTTCTGCCATCATGACAGGCTACTATCCTTATCACCTTGGGAGACAGGTCAGGCTGACATCTTAATTCTTTATTTTTTATTATTTTTTATTTCATTTATTTATTTTATTTTATTTATTTATTTATTTATTTTATTTTTTATTTATTTATTTTTTTTATTTATTTTATTTATTTATTTATTTATTATTATAATTTTTTTTTTTTTTTTTTTTGGTGTGTGTGTGTGTGTTAGTTGGTGGGTGGTTGGGTGGGTGTTTTTTTTTAGGGTGGGAGTGAGTGTCTATGTGAGGGGAGTGTTTGTGTCTTTGCGTTGGTGTGTTCGTGTGATTTACTTTGATATTGATTTCTATCTCAGAAAGGTGTAATTACTCCGACCGAACCCACCGGTTTGACTCTTTCCAAAACTCTTCTGCCAGAAAAACTTCGAGATCTTGGGTATACAACTCATGCTATCGGCAAGTAAGTACTATTGTAACATGCAAATGCCTTCCTTGAGCGTATTGTGATTTTTTTTTTTTTTCTGATGTCACCGTCTATTTCCTCTGTTTTTACCTTTGCTTTATATACTTATCTCAGCCTTTAGAAGACCGATATGCTACTGTTCGTTTACCCTTATCATCTTGGTATTTTTCCCCTATCTTTTTACATTTCTTATTTGGACGAAGCGCCATATGTGTTGTTGACCATTAATGATTTTTGTATCGGATGATGAAGGAGTTGCACACCAATTTGTTGAGTGTTGATGGTGAGGGGAATTGGTAGCTGTGGCAGGGAACAGGAGGCGACAGTTGGGTAGTAGGTGTGATACATCTGCATACTACTCACCAGGAATGGAGTAAATGTAACTGTGATTTAATTGAAAAGTAATTAATTACATAGAATCATGTAATTGTAATTGAAATTGAATTCAAGACTTTAGGAATTTATTATAATTATAAACAATTATATTGTAAAAACGATTGATTTAATTGTAATTGTGGAAAATATGATAAAGTTCTAAAAGATAACAACCACTCAGCTATGATTTCGCACAATACATTACAGTACAATCTGGAAACACGCATGTACATGTAATCCCATAGTGTGAGTAGAATAAATGTGTTATGAAAAATAAATAAACTTACCTCTTCTCTTCATTGGGGGTAGGACAAAAATTCTTCCGACCAAAACTCACTGAAAAAAAAAAAAATTACGTGGCAATAACTGAAGACACTCATCCCCCCTCCCCCCGGAAAAAAAAAAAAAAAAAAATGTGAAAGGAGTACAAAAAACTCACCGAAGTTGAACTATAATATAATTAGAGTGCAATTGTAAAAAGAAAAAGAGTAAAACTTGAAATATTTAGTAATGAAATTAAAACGAAATATAAAAAAAAAGAGCGGACATTATGCTGAACAGCTAGAGGGAATTCCTCTGTGGGTTCCCAATTAGCATTTATATTTTCACATGGAATTTTTAAGTGTTTTTAGAGGCGAACAGTTTATCTTTATTCGCTTCTTTAGAGGCTTACCTTGGTCATCTTTCAGTTAAGGCTCCCTTGCATTTCAGGTATTGGCAGCATTGCCATCGTATCTATTCTTCTTTAACATCTTAACGCACAGCATGAAATCACAGTTGATGCTACTATACTGTGAAAAGTACCTCAATATATCTTGTGCTCAGGTGCACCGGTTAGGTCTACCGTGCCCCTCCCTTTATGCGGCTATCAGGTGAAGTGAGATCTGACATGGATATTTATACCTTTATTACATTTTCTAAGCTTAAAAAAATACCGAACGAAACTTCTAAATCAGAAACCTCCTCGGCGTGAACCAATTAACACGTTGAAGGATTTTTATAGAAGAGTCATCTTGTCAGAAGAAACCACAGTTGCCTTTTTAGAACACAATCTGTTGAGTGGTACTGTGGCATGGGATCAATTATATAAAAATAAACAATTAATTGCACTAGAGGCTGAGCCTGATAAAAATCCAAAACCTAATATTTTTCTTTGTAATGGATATACCAATGACCACAACATCTCTCACTGGAAAATTTTCAAGTACTGTGTTTATCGCTTAATGAAATGTATGTATTGTATTTGATGGCAAGTCTATTATGTACAACTTTGTGTGATGTCAAACCGATAACATTTGATATTTGGTAGCATGCAGTCAAATGTCTGGCGTGGAGATGCGTGGGGGCAGGTATGTGGCAGTGGTACTTTTCAAGTTAGAGATATACAGTAGAGTTGATTCTGGTCTTGTATTAATTTCTCTCTTAACACAGCTATGATAGTCGACGATACAGAACGAGAGAAACACGTGGTGAAGTGTCGGATGCTGAGAGAATGATCTAAAGTGAATGCTGAGGGATGCATTTGAATGATAATGAGAGAACGATGAATCCTTGAATGACTGAATGATTGCTGAGAGAATGATGATATAGAGTGAGCAAAGATACGGGTATATAAAATGTTAGGGGTATGACTTAACAGGACTCTTGACAAGAAGGAACAGAAAGGTCAATGGAAGGTTGGATTTCCCGCGAGACTGAAGGCCGGCAGATATTTCACACGTCATTAATTTGACATTAATTTTCCCTAGAGAGAGAGGGTGTGAGATAGAGACAGGAAGGTGTGAAGAGAGAACACGTGTGTGTGTGTGTGTGTGTGTGTGGAGAGAGAGAGAGAGAGAGAGAGAGAGAGAGAGAGAGAGAGAGAGAGAGAGAGAGACTATTCAGCTATTCAGATATTTCATTATTCACCGAAGTGGTTATAAATTAAATTATACTAGATCCTTAATATCTGCAATAGACATATAAATTACAAAAGTTTCAGATAAATATATGTCTCTTATTATCACATTATGTGCTAATAAAAAACAGACTAAAAGCGATGGTTTAAAGAATAAGCTTCACAAAGCTGAGGTAAAACCTAATTAAAATTAAACATTTTCCGTTAAAAGAAACTCCTTAAGTCCAGCTTTAAAAGTGTTAAGAGATGGTGCTTGTGTGAGGCAGAGAGAAAGAGAGGGAGAGAGGGAGAGAGAGAGAGAGAGAGAGAGAGAGAGAGAGAGAGAGAGAGAGAGAGAGAGAGAGAGAGAGGGAGAACACGTGTGAGGTATATTATTAGTAGAGTAAATTGATAGCTCATTCCCCCCTTTGTCTCTCCTCATCTGTGCCTCCTCTTCATCCTTTTTGGGAAGCCAGGGTTCTTACCCCCAGGGCTGACCTAGCTTATTGAGGTGGGGCTTGCATTCCCTCCCAGTAAAAAACATCCACAGCCACCACCAAAGTTAGAAACAGAGGTCGCTGTAGGGGCTATAGACGCGGGCGAGCCTCTGGCCACTGCCCGGATCCAAGTATGCTGGGGGGGGGGGGGGCTAACCGTGCAGACCTCTCGGGTGCCGAGGCACCAGAGGGGCCTGCCTACCGGTATGACGGATGCAGGGGAAAGCCTAGGGGGAGCCCTGTGTCCTGAGAGGAGTGGGACGACCCCCAAGCCCTATTTCTAATTTTAGGGGTGCCGGTGGGGCTGAAATTGTGGCGCCTACACGTTGGACCGCTCCTGGGGTGAGTCTTTGAAGGGTTCTGCGTGTGAGCTCCTGGAATTCCTGAGTCTCTCAGAGGATCACCGACTTCCTCATTTATCGGATGAGCTCAGGAGGCTGAGGGTGGATATGGTGGGGCTCTCTGAGATAAGGAGGCCTGGTAGTGGCGGGATCAGTAGTAAGGGCTTTACTTACTACTGGTCCGGAATGACCAATGGTCACCATGTCAAGGGGATAGCCATAAGCGTGTCCAGCAGACTGCTGCCGTCTGTTGTTGAGGTTGCTCCGGTTGATGAGCGTATAATGCAATTAAGGCTGAAGCACAGTTTAGGCTTCATGTCTGTTGTTGCAGTGTATGGTTCTACCGAGGTGTGTGAAACTGAAGAGGAGATGTTCTACGCCAAACACGACTCTGTACGAGACCAATGTTCCTGTCGTGATGCACTCATTGTCCTGGGCGACTTTAATGCTGTCACTGGCACTGAAAGGACTGGCTATGAGATATGTGTTGGTCCCCATGGCTCTGGTACCAGAAAGGACAACAGCTCTTTCCTTCTGAATTTTGTAAGATCCAGAAAGCTGAGAATTGCGGGTTCCTGGTATCAGAGACCAGCGCTACACCGCCGGATTTGCTTTAGCAATGCCGGAGGGGTAGCGAAGGATATCGACCATATCCTTGCCAGTACTCGTTGGAGGATCCTCCAGAACTGCAGGGTTTTTCGGAGTGCCGAGTTCTTTGCGACCGAGCACAGGCTTGTTGTTGCTTCACTGAAGCTTCATGTCAAGTCCAGAAAGCCTCCAAGATGTAACCATACTATGTTTCTTCTTGAGACACTGAAGGACTTGACATGTGCACAAGAGTAGGCAGTGATGGTCTCAAATCGGTTTGAATTGCTCGACACCCTTGAGGACTCTGAAGAACTATGATACCTTCAAACATGAGACACTTGAGCCCGCCAAGGAATGCATTGGGGAGCACCCGAGTTCGCGGAGTGGCTTCACCTCGGTAGAGACATTAGAAAGTATTGAGGAGAATCGCGCTGCCAGACTTGCTGGGGACCATGACCAGTAAAGGGTTCTGTCACGTAGGACTAGAACTCTCCTGCGAAGAGACAAGGAGAGGTATGTCAAGAGTCTCGCTGAGGATGTCGAGTGTCGTTTAAATGCTAATGACCTCAGACCTGGCTATCGAGCTCTGAGGAAACTCCATTCCAAGTCTACTACTCATGTGAGTGCTATCCGAACAGCAGATAGTTGCTTCGTATCGGACGCAGATGGGCAGATGACTCGTTGGGCTGAGTACTTTGAGCAGCTGTTTACGGTGGATCCTCCACGCGGACAGCTCCATACTGCAGGGTTGCAGACACTGGATGCCGATCCACCCATTGACGAAACTGCACCCTCCATTGTCGATGTCAAATAGGCTGTGGCAAAGTTGAGGGGTGGAAAAGCAGCTGGCATCTGCAACATCAGTGCGGAGCTGCTCCGTGGCTTGCATGCTGTCTTGACTGCTGTATGACATTCAGGTACCATTCCTCCCGACTGGAAGAAGGGGTTGGTCGTCCCTCTCTGGGAGGGGAAAGGGGATCGTCAAGACTGCAACAACTACCGTAGAATAACACTGTTCAGCGTACCAGGCAAGGTGCTTGTCCATTTGCTGCTGACGCGGATCCGCACTCACCTGCTGAAGCATCAGAGACCTGACCAGTCAGGGTTCACGCCCGATAAGTCAACAACTTACCGTATCCTAGCGCTTCGCGTACTGGTGGAGCGCCGATGTGAGTTTCGACAGGGAATGCTTGCTGCCTATGTCGATCTCAAGAAGGTGTTTGACTCAGTGCATCGAGAGACACTCTGGGATCTTCTGCGTCTCTGTGGGATTCCTGCAAGGATTATTGGTCTATTAACTGGCCTGTACTCCGGGACTGTAAGTGCTGTGAAGTGTGGAGGATGCGTGTCCAGCTTCTTCCCTGTGAATACAGGTGTGAGGCAGAGCTGTGTGCTTGTTCTATTACTTTTCAACACATGTATTTATTGGGTACTAGGCAGTATTTGTGGAAAAATCATTGTGGAGCATCTGTCGGCAACACCGAGATTACAAATCTTGTTTTTGCTGATGATGCACCAATCTTCGCTGAGTCACTGGAGGTTCGGGTAATGGCTCAAGAGGCACTGCATGAGGAGGTGAGGCCCTTGGGACTCAAAGTTTCTTGGGCCAAGACCAAGGTCCTGGTGTTTGGAGGTGTACTGGATGAAACAGTACAGTCTGCCCATGCGTGTGGCGAGGACATTGGGATCTTGAAAAACTTCACATACCTTTGTAGTGTAGTGCATAACGAGCCAAGAGGTCACACGGCAGATTGGCCTGGCCCACGGCGTTATGGACTCACTCAACATGAGTATTTGGCGTTGTCGATACATGTGCAGACAGACAAAGATTCGGATCTTCAAGTCACTGGTGATCCCTGTCTTACTCTATGGTTGTGAGACATGGACACTGACCTGAAGAGGCGAACTGATGTCTTTGGTATTAGATGCCTTCACAGGTTCATGGGATACCGCTGGTATGACTTTGTGTCAAATCAGCGATTGTTCCGTGAGACCGATTCGAGGCCTATTACTAGCATAGTCTCTCAGCGCCAACTGCGGCTACATGGGCATGTGGCGCGATACCCGGAAGCCGATCCTGCTTATCGGTTCTTTTCTGTAAGGGACAACCCGACTTGGAGGAGGCCAAGGGGACGTCCACAGGACTCTTGGCTGCGGTAAGTCAATGCCTCATGCTGGGACCCACTTGGTATGGGAAGGGAGCCTGCAAGGAGACTCGCGAAGCGTGACTGGCGTAGGGTAGGCGAGGCAACGCGACCCCCCGGCGTATGCCCCCCATGATTAATTGATTGAAACTGATACAATTATATGAATTGTAATATCACGTTTGAACAAATATGTGTACACATACAATATTATATTATGGTTCGATGCTGCGGTAGACCTCACGCTACTCGTATAATCGAAACTGAAGGTAGATCTCATGCTATACAAAGGTAGAACTCACGCTATTGTAGTATTTCATAGTTTTTGTTCACCCTTAATGTTTTCGATAATTCCCGTTACTACTGAAATGAATTAAGGAAATATGACCACCAATACAACGACGGATGCGATTTCGTAGCATGTCTTGTGATACATTATATGATGTCTTACTAAGTGTTGAGGCATGTTTCAAATGTTTCGTTATAAACTCTGTTGAAAGATTCATGCCTCGGTTTTATTTTCTTGATATATTGTTTGATGAGTTTATGTCCTCATTGCACCTTTTTCCTTGAGCTTTTTTCCGGTGAATTATTGTCCGGCGAGATTTTTTTGTTTTTGTTTATCCGTTCCCTCCCCTTTCATTAACTGAATACGTTTCCTGCTGTTGCTACTTGCTTCCTACACCTGGAGAAAATATTGTGAATGTCATAGAGGTCATTTTAGTACTTGTTGCCTGCTTTTTAACCTCTTTTATCATTAGTTGCGAATTTGTAATTGTAAGTAATTGCAATTATAATTGATAATGATTTTATTTTACAGTACTTGTAATTGTAATTGAACATCACAGGAGTAATTATGATTATAATTGTAACTTGATATTTTGTAAGTTATCGTAACTGTAATAGGGAATTTAAATTGTAATTGCTCAACCTCAACCTTTAAGTCATCTCCACTTTTTTTTTTCTCACCCACTTTAGTTACTTACTTTGTACAGCTATGAATGTGTGAGAAAACTGAGCTAAGAACTCAATGCAGCCTTCCAGACAATGATAACAGGTCGATTCGCCCTAGTGACGATACCCATCAAGTCGTTGTGCCCCAGAAGTTGGGGCGAAACGAATTTATTGGTATCTGATTCGGCCCAATTCACCCCATAACCAAACTTTTACACCCTAACTCGCGTGTAATATACAGTACGTCACTTGTACTTGTGTTTGAAATCTCAACTTTAAGTACTAGACATACTTAGAACAAAAATAACAAACACATACAAAAGAATTGCTGTGTCGTGTGGTGCCTGACAGTGGCAAGGCGAGGTGAGACTCACAAGGTCCCTGGGAAAGCAAGCTTTGAGGAATCCTTTAATTGAATAATGTAAGGTGAAGTTCATATATCCCCCATTATCATTTTTATTAACCTGTTAGCACTTTAGTGTCACTACAAAGCGGCTGTCAAATGCTGCTCTAGTCTGGGGAAGCCAGGTGGGCTGGGTTGATGAATCTCTTAATTAAGTGAATAAGGTGAAATGAAGTGCATCCACCGACCTTTTCACCACTGTCATTAACCTGTTAGCACCTTAGTGTCACTGTAAAGCGGCTGTCAAATGCTTCTATAGTCCAGCCTCCCTATGGAATCCCTTCTTGGTGTGGCAGATTCCAGAATTCCCCTGAATGCAGCGCCATGACCTAGCAACATTGGAGAAAAACCTGTACCACATATATCACAGGATCTGTATAAATAGTTGAACACGTGAGTGCGTGAAAAATTTTACAATTACCTGTTTTGTTGCTGGGAAGAAGAGTGCTGACCTAACAAGATCAAATCTTCCTGAGACAGCACACAATTGTATGATTTGGGGTATTTCATGATTTTTTTTAATCTATTTTTTTTTAAACAATATGGGCTTTTTACGAGAATTTATGGGATAATGGAGATGGACACCTATCTGAAAGCCCACCCATTTGGGAACCGTTACACAAGTCGATGCCCAATCTCCACTCAAACCTTGGCCAGTATTCGAACCTGTGCGCTCGTGCATCCCAAGGCCCCTAAATCACATGCGGTCCCACTGTACCACGGTGGCCTCCATTTGTTTGTTTAAGCTCTTCTTTTACGCAGCCTTTAAGGTTAAAGTTATAATGCATTTTTTCCCCTTTATACAAAGATTTTACTGGTCAGTAGAGTGCAAAATATTGTGACTTCTACATGGTTCATCCTCTAAGAAATACGTAATTATTCACGTCGTAATTGAGTTTTCCCTCGGCTGTGAAGAACTTGTTGCTGAATTTCTCTTAAAAAGTAAAAAGAACTCTCATTTCAACAATAAACTGTGTGGTGTTGCAGCATATCTTAGTGTACTCAACCTACTTTAAACATTCTTCCGAGAATATAGTATTTCATCCACCAATCACAGAAAAGTGTAGGTGGAACTAATTTCAAAGTGACACGCGGGATTACGGTCGATTCGCCCAGTAACGATACGTCCAATTCGTTTCTCCCCAGAAATTGGGGGCGAATCGATTTCATCGGTAGTTGATTCGCTTTTTAGGTTCACCCCAAGTCTGTGATTGGCTGGTGAATTAATACAGTCGTTTCATTCTCGGAAGAACGTTTAGGGCAGCCTGAGTATACCTAGCTACACTGATACATCACTCAGTTTACCGTACCCTTTTTTTTTTTTTTTTTTTACTTTTTTTTTATAGAAATTCAAATATTCGGTGTGAATAATTCAACATACCAAACCATGCAGAGCTACGAATGACTCCTGTTTCATGAAAATAGTGATTTGACACCAAAGTTTTGTGGCGTGGTCATATGGGTCAAGAGCAGCTGGAGTCACTCAGGTCAAAAAGAGGGGGGTCTCAGTCAGCGTCTCAGGGGACTTTTCCTGGCTTGGCGTCACCCATGTGTTCTTCACAGCTAAGCGAAAACTTAATTACGACGTGAATAATTACGTACTTCATAGAGGATGAACCAAGTAGAAGTCATAATATTGCACTCTCCTGACTAGGGAAAAACTTTTAATAAAAGAAAAGAAAAAATGTGCCTTGATTTTACCTCAAAATTGGTGTAAAAGAAGAGTTGAAACAAACAGATTAAAAAACAAACAAAACACACACACACACACACACACACACACACACACACACACACACACACACACACACACACACAGACAAATTACCCCAAATCAAACAATGGTTTTCTGTCTCAGGGGGACTTGATCATGCCAGGTTAGCACTCTTCTTTTTACCAACAAAATGGATAATCAATAAACTTTTTCAATCACTCTTAGATTCTATGACATGTGATAGAGATTTTCTTTCAATGTTGCTAGGTTGTAGCTCCACTTTCATGAGAATTCTGGAATCTGCCACACCTAGAACGGATTCCTTAGAGAGCAAAGACTATAAAAGCATTTGACAGTCGAATTGTAGTGACACCAAGATGCTAACAAATTAATAACAGTGGTAAAAAGGGTCGATGAATGCTTTTCACTTGACTTTACTCACTTAATTAAGAAATTCATCAACCCAGCCCACCTGGTTCCTCCAGACTATAGCAGTATTTGATAGCAGCTTTTTGAGTGACACTAAGGTGCTAACAGGTTAGTAACAGTGGTAAAAGAGACGACATATAAATTTCACCTGACATTATTCAATTAAAAGTTTCATCAAAGTTTGCCTTCCCAAGGACAAAACCTTGTCAGCCTCACCTATCTTCGTCATCGGCAGGCACCACACGAATCTTTAACTTTTTTTTGGCTAGGTTTTTCGTTCTTTCGTTCCAAATTTGTCTAGTACTTGAAGCAGAAATTTCAAACGCAAGTACGAACAACGTACTGTATATTAGATGAAACGCAATGTACAGTACGAGTAATGTATTATATATTACATGTGAGTTGAGGCGATATGGTTTGGTTGTTGGCTGACTTTGGGCGAATCAACTACCGATGAAGTCGATTCGCCCCAACTTCTGGGACGAGACGACTTTGGGCGTATCGTCACTGGAGGAATCGGCCTGCTACCGACGCCCCTATATAATATTGGTTTTATTTGTAGGCATAATTCCATCACAGCGACTGACCTGCTGATAGAACCGTGCATGGTCTGTTTTCGCGAAGTAAGACAATCAAGTATCGATGAATTAGAGTCTCTCCAACATCTGTGGAAAATGTACTTGGAGCGATGAAAAAAAGTGAGATGGGGCGGGCGTAACGATTCAAATGTTTAGCAGTTGGGGCAAATCAACTACCAATGAAATCGATTCGCCCATACTTATGGTGCAAAACGACTTTGAGCGTTTATGGTCATTCAGGCGAATCGACTGTGAACGGAGACAACTTATCTTCTTGAATAACACTCACCTGTCATACTCTTCTATGTTGAATATCCGAGATTTGTCCTTTACTTATAATCTAGACTTATAATCTTATAATCTAAACTAGAGATGTATGAGTTGTAGGTAGAGTCATCGATCCCTGTCGATAATTATCCGTGCGTGTTAAAGAGGCTGTCTGTATCACGGGACTTGAGGAGGAGAGAGTCAACATGAAAGTTATCTTTTACCATCCTGACTAACCTTTTGCGTGTCCTCTCCTCGGTCTGGGTGCAACAATTTAGAGAATTTTGTGTTAGTGTGGTTGCCCGATGTATGATAATGTAGAGTTCTTTGTAAATTGGTAGTATTAGATGTCTTCCTACGTTACTATCTTAATAACATTTCTTCATGGTGGGAGGTATACATTCCAATTATTTTAATCGATATGATGCAATTATTTTTTTTTCGTTGCATCTATTGCAGTCTTCTAACTTATTATTTCCCACCTCATTTTCACCGCAACGATGTTGTATTTCTTCTTGTCTTCTACCGTTTCTTTTTCATGCAAATTACTCTGTTGATCCTGCCAACTGCATGCCTTCCCTCTACCCATGACTTTGCTCCACAAGATATTCTTCTTTTACTCACCCTCAAGAGTTAACTAGTCTTCTCAATCATCCATCCCTTTCTCTGATAAACTGTAGAATTCCCTACTTCTTTCTTTTTTTTTGCCAAACTCATTTCAGAGGGAAGTTTCAAGTGATTTTTCCCATTCATCAGCTTTACACTCTCGAGTCTGCTCGCGAACTGACAGCTAGATAAGTTTTGATTTTGTTAAACCATTTTGTTTATCTTAGCCGGACTTCCTCTTTAAACTTAAAGCAAACCACTGTTGTTGTTTTTTTTCTTAATCTTATTGAGTGACCCTCAATCGTTCATTCGTTTTATTGGTAGACCTTGCAAAACCCGTGTTCATTTTTTTAATTTCCTACAGGGTGGATTCTTTCCAAGTGAGGAGTGAGTGCCCCCTACCTCCCATAGCTCACCCCTTCCTCCCCCGTCTCTCCTTGTCTTTGCCCCCCCTTCTTTCTTTTCGGGCAGCCAGGTTTTTTTTTTTCCCTCAGTGTCCTTGCCAATGGCTGACCTAGCTGATTGGGGTGTGGCGTGCAACCCCTCCCTGTAAAAAATAACAACCATAGCCGCCACCAGTGTTAGAGGTAGAGGTCAGGGTAGGGGCAATAAGCGGGAGCAAGCCTCTGGCCACGGCCCCGATCCAGGTTTGCTGGGGGTCCAACCATCCAGACCCCTTGGGTGCCAAAGCACTCGAGAGGCCTGCGTACTGGTATGAGAGTTGGAGGGGAAAGCCTGCGGGAGCCGTGTCAGGAGAGGGGCGGGAGATCCCCCCATTTTTTATTTTGGGGTTGCCGGTGGGGCTGCAGATGTGACGCCTACCTGTTGGACAACTCCTGGGGTAAATTTTCGAAGGGTTCTGCCTGTGGGCTTCTGGAATGTCCCGAGTCTCTCAGACGATCACCGACTGCTTAATTTATCGGATGGGTTCAGTAGGCTGAGGGTGGATATGGTGGAGCTCTCTGAGACACAGTGGCATGGCGGTGACGAGACTAGTAGCTAGGGTTTTACTTACTACTGGTCCGGCATGAGCAATGGTCACCATGTCAGGAGGGTAGCCATAGCCAAATCCAGTAGAATGCAGCCGTCCATTGTAGAGGTTACTCTTTCCCAATAGAGAGCAACTGCACTCCACAGCACAATTTCTTGGTAGAGTACATCATTGGCGGACTTAAACATACGCACGTTGAAGAGAGCTATATCATCGTATAGACCAGCGACAGGGTGTGCAGCACAGTTTGGCTACTTTCTTTTTTTCTTTTTAACTCCAATACTACTACATCACCTGTCTTTCACATAATGCATATTGTATACGTACTAGACATAAAGATTTATCTCTTTATTACTATTACTGTCATTACCATTTCAATCATAACTTACAAAAAACATATCGTATATATGTGTATATATATATATATATATATATATATATATATATATATATATATATATATATATATATATATATATATATATATATATATATA
>CM035202.1:220788-254348 GCA_020233015.1 Callinectes sapidus | reverse complement strand
TATATATCTATATATATCTATATATATCTATATATCTATATCTATATCTATATATATATATATATATATATATATATATATATATATATATATATATATATATATATACTACTTCTATATGAATATTATTGGTGACAGATTGGTCAGGAAATTCTTGAGAGCCGTATAACAAGGAGTGTTGCGCTGACTCTCATAAAGCAGTAATCATGGTTATTTTACTCAATGGAAAACACATTGCAGCAATGACAACCACATGTTACCGTGTTTCATATACTTTCTTGTTATAGATGACATGGAATTTTTTTGTGCCAGTTAATTAATGAAGTCCTTAATGCACTGTGAATAAGGAAAAAAAATCACGTCATCGATCCAGCCGGATTTTTGGACATTAGTATAAATAGTGTCATATGCTAATTCAAATTAAATCAGTGGAAAAATGAGCATTCCGTCACGGCAATCCCTATAATAAACAGTTAAAGAGCTGGAAGGGACTCGTGACAATCTAAACATAAGTTACTGAAACTCTGCATATATGTTCTATCAATCAAAATAAGACATATCATACACGGTTCTCTGTTTTAAGTGGTAACTATACCACAAATTCTTTACAATGCTCAAACTGTATAAGTGAGTCAGTGATTAATCGCTTAACTACAAACGTCGAAAAATATATCCAAGTATCTTTAAAAGAACTTTTTTCTTCATCATATGTCGTAAAGTAATAGTAAATGATAGACTACAATAATTATGACTTGTGTTCTTTACATGCTTAGTGCAAACATCAAATGCTTGAAAGAGCCTTGCCATTTCCGGCAACTTTTTCTACATTAAGGTAAACAATATTTGCGGTTTTATATCCAAATTTCATTCAATAGATCATGAACTATCCTCTACCATTTTTTTTCTTTCTCATGAAAACACAGGTGTCTGAGGCAACGGAAAAACAAAACGTTTTCTGTTTCTTTTTGCTTTCCCTAATTTCACTTTTTATTTCAAAGTTAGCTGTTGTGTCTATGTGCGAACGCTCGTGAATGTTCTGATTTTTCTACCATACGAATATTACTACAGAGTCACTCTCAAATTATATCCTCTTACCTAACTTCTCCGACTATATAAATTCTTTGACTGCTTAATATCAAAAGTAAAGCACATTCTGATTCAGTGTCTTTTTCATGTCTCCATTCGTGGAAATTTCAATGTTCATCACCAGCTTTTTTTTTTTTTTTTTTTTTTTTTTTTTGTCTCAGTATTGAGTACATAGCATGGTTACAAACACTGGCTGGTAAACCACTCAATTGACGAAACTGTTCCCTCGATTGGCGATGTTAAATAGGTTGTGGCAAGGTGAAAAAGGTGAAAAAGGCAACTGGCATCTATAACATCAATGTGGAGCTATTCAAAGCTGGAAGCGAGGACATGATCCGTGGTTACATACTGTCTTGAATGCTATATGGCATTCAGGTACCGTTTTCTCTGACTGGAAAAAAGGATTGGTTGTCCCTATCAGGAAAAGAAAAGGGGGCCGTCAGGACTGCAACAACTACCGCGGTATAACACTGTTCAGCGTACCAGGCAAGGTGCTTCCCTACTTGCTGGTGATGTGGATCCGCAGTCCTCTGCTGAAACACCAGAGACCGGATCAGTCTGGGTTCACACCCTGTAAGTTAACAAGTGACCGGATCCTAGCGTTTCGCCTACTGGTGGCACGCTGGCGTGAGCATCGACAAGAGATGCTTGAAACCTGCATTGAACTCATGAAGGCGTTTGATTAAATACATTGAGAGGCACTGTGAGATTTGCGTCTCAGTGGGATTCCTGCAAGAATTATTTGTCTATTAACTAGCCTGTACTCCGGCACTGTGAATGCTGTGAAGAGTGGAGGGGTGTCAATCTTTTTTCCTGTGAATACGGAAGTGAGGCAGGGATGCGTGCTTGCTCCATCACTTTTCAGTACTTGAATGGATTAGGTATTAGGCAAAGTTGTAGACCATCTGTCAGCAATACTGAAATTCCATACGTTGTTTTTGCTCACGATGCAGTAAACTATGCTGAGTCACTGGAGGTTCCGATAATTGCTCTAAAGGCACTGTGTGAAGAGACAAAGCCCCTGTGACTTAAGGTTTCCTAGCCCAAGACCAAGGTTCAGGTGTTTGAAAGCTTACTGGATGAAATAGTACAGTCTTCCCGTGCGTGTAGTAAGGACATTGAGATCTCGGGAAATTTCACATACCTTGGTAGAGTAATGTGTAAGGACGTTATGGACTCGCACAGTTCGAATGATCGGCGTAGCCAGTGCCTGTACAGACGGAGGAAAATTCAAATATCCAAGTCACTGATGACACCTGTACACCCTATGGTTGTGTACCATGGTCACTGAACACCGACCTGAAGAGGTGATAGACGTCTTTTGTACTAGATGCCTTCGCTGTTAGCGCATAGGTTCGAATACTAACTACGGTCTGAGTGGGGATTGGGCGTCCACTCGTGGTAACGGTCCCGAATTGTGTGGGCTTTCAGATAGGAGGTCCTCACTAGATGGTCTTCTTTAGCCCATAAATTCCCATGAAAGCCCAGATTAAAAAAAAAATAAAATAAATAAAAAATCAGTGACTGGTCCGTTAGACCCGATCCGGTTTATCGGGTTGTCTCCAAAAGGGATAATCCAGGACAGATGAAGGCAAAGGGGTGCTCACAGAACTTATGGATGTAGGAAGTCGATGACTCTTGGTGGGACTTAATTGGTTTCGGAAAGATGGAGACTCACGAGGCGTCACCATTAGGAGGCGGATAGGCGAGGCTACGCATTCCCCGTCGAATGCACCCTGTGATTGATTTATCTTCCTCCTAATCCTTTTTATTTCATTCAACTTATTTTTGCACTTTAGATGGCAAAAAAGTAACGAATAAACAACGCTCATCTTCTGAAATTCATACGCTTTATATCTCTCCATATACTGTTATTATCTTGTAAAAGATGGTAACTCTAAACAAAGGCTTCACAATTACATGCATAAAATATGATTTACACAAGAGTGATTTCATATATAATATATAGATGAATGAAAAGTATTTTGTCAATCAACTCGTTTCTTCTTGCTTACTGATTTTAGCTTTCTTTGTGTTATTTTATTATAATTTTTGATAATGATGAATATATTAATAATAATAATAATAATAATAATAATAATAATAATAATAATAATAATAATAATAATAATAATAGTAGTAGTAGTAATAATAATGATAATAATAATAATAATAATAATAATAATAATAATAATAATAATAATAATAATGAAAATAATAATAATCTGTCTTCATAATCTGTCTTCATTATTATTGTTATTATTTTCATAATAATTTCTGTTATTATTATATTTTTAAAATTATTATTATTGTTATTTTTTTTTTCATTATTATTATTATTATTATTATTATTATTATTATTATTATTATTATTATTATTATTATATTATTATTATCATTATTATTATCACTATTATTTTATTATTATTATTATTATTATTATTATTATTATTATTATTATTATTATTATTATTATTATTATTATTGATATTATTATTATCATCATTATTATTAAAATAATATATGTTTTTATTATCATTATTATGAATTAAAAAACTACTCCTATTACTATCATTAATGTTTTTACTATTTCCGATGGAACAGAAGACCCAAATGAGACCACTAATCTTGCGGAGGAACAGCCTGATGTAGCGATAGAACTGAAGGAATTACTACTGGCGCAGTTAGAGAGCCTCGTGCCTCATGACACTCCGCCCAATGACGATGCAGGTGTGTAATAGATTGTGTGTGTGTGTGTGTGTGTGTGTGTGTGTGTGTGTGTGTGTGTGTGAGAGAGAGAGAGAGAGAGAGAGAGAGAGAGAGAGAGAGAGAGAGAGA
Organism: Callinectes sapidus; assembly: GCA_020233015.1. NCBI lineage: Eukaryota > Metazoa > Arthropoda > Malacostraca > Decapoda > Portunidae > Callinectes > Callinectes sapidus. Next base: position 250,424 of record CM035202.1, on the reverse strand, counting down.
GAGAGAGAGAGAGAGAGAGAGAGAGAGAGAGCTGTGAACTAAGGTATAGGATTTAAACGGATCTACCTATATAATCAAATACAGCCACAGTGCAACAAACTAGGTGGATATTTTATACGTGTTTACAAATATTGTTTTTAATAACTACTTGTTTTGAACAAAGGAACGACTTAAATTTTCCATACTTCATCTGGAAATGTACCTGATTCTAGAGATATTCTGAGCACATAAGAACATATGAAAATGAGAAAAAATGCAAGAGGCCGCAAGACCTGTTCGTGGTAGTGTCTTTTTGTGCACCACTGCCTAGTTCCACCTACAATATCATTCTCATTCTTAAACGTGTTCAATCATCTTTTAAAACTCCCCGATGTCTGAGTACTAACTATATGACTATTGAGTCTGTTCCACTCATCAACCACCCTATTTGAAAACCAGTTCTCCTAAACCTAAATTTCTTCACCTTGAACCCGATATTTCTTGCTATATTCTTATCATTGACCAGAAGAACTTTGCTAATGTCCCCTTTGTTTTAACTCCTATACCACTAGAATAATTCTATCAGGTGCCCCCTTAACCTACATCTCTCAAAGGAATACAAATTTAGTGCCTATAATCTCGCTTCGTATGAAATATTTCTCAACACTTGTATCCTTCAGACATTCTCCTTTGCACTGATTCTATATGATTTCTATAATGTGGAGACCAGAAGGATGTAACCTAGTACTCGATTTTCTTAATTTCTAGCTTCAATGCATTGTTTCTTAAAATAATAAATTTTTCTCTCATATTCTGAACCCATCAGAGCCTTGTTGTTTATCGTGTACCTACTCGTGTTCTGTGGATTCCCTGTACCTAAACTAAGTACTTTACATTTGTTGATACTGAACTGCACTTGCCATCTGCCTGTCCATTCATCTATCCTATCCAAGTCTGCCTGCATGGCGATGGCATCAGAATTTGACCAAATTATTCTACCCATTTCCATATCATCCGCGAATTTACTGATATTCTTGCTAACTCTACTATCAAAATCATTAATATATATGAAAAAATGTTGGTCCAAATACTTATCCCTGTGGCACCCCATTAATCACCTTACCCCACTCAGAATGTGAGCCATTTTCAAAACTCTCTGAAATCTAATGCTTAACCTTTTTTTTTTATCCATCCTAATACCTTTCCAACTATCCAATGCACCCTAAACTTTTTCAAGAGCCTCTGATGTGGTACCCTATCAAATGCTTTACTACAATCTAGTTAAGATATGTCATAATTTTTACCATTGTTTCCTGCTTCATGAAATTACTATAGAAATTGAACAAGGTTGTCAGGCACGACTTACCTTCTGTAAATGCATGTTGAGAATAATTTATCAAAGTATGTTTGTCTAAATGATATCTGATTTTCTTCGGTAATATCAGATCCATTATTTCCCCTACAACTGAAGTTAAGGTGACTGGTCTATAATTACACGGAATCGTTTTATCTCCTTTCTTAAATATCAATATAACGTTGGTTTGTCTCCATACTTCTGGAACCTCACTTGCGTAGTAGTGAAATCCTAAAGACTGCTGCTAACGGTTCACTAGCATTCTCTTTTCATATGATATGATGATATGAACTTTTTTAGTCTGTCTATCTCCTTTTTACCATTTTTTAACTGAAGTTTCTCACTGTCCTCTGGTCCGAAGATCTGCTCACGATCTGGTATATACTGAATGTTTTCCTGAGTGAAAACAGTTAAAAAATGTTCATTCATTATTATCTTTCCGTTAGCTGTCCTTAATCGGCCTAATTCTTCTCTAATCCTAGTTTTATAAACAGGAAAAAATCCTCGGGATCCATCTTTGCTTGGCTGGTTACCTTAATCTTAATTTCTTTTAGCTTTCCTAATTCATCTTTTGACAGTTCCAGCTAGTTCGTTATATTTGTGGTCTTAGATCCTTTTAATTTGCATTTAACTTACGATATATCCTTTTTTTTCTGCCCTATGTAGTGTTGTCCATCTGTCATCCATTTAAGCTTATTTATTTTTTCTATCTAATTTCACTATGGTCGCTGTTACCCAGCGCCTCTTCGAACTCAATTTGCGTAGCAAATTCCTCCTTGTTTGTTAGTATTGAATCTAGAATATTACTCTCCTTGTAGGTTTTAAGATTACCTGTTATAAGAAATGATCCTGAATAACCTTATGAAATACATCACTTTCCTTGTTGCCTATCATCAAACTCCAATCAATACTTCTATAATTCAAATCACCCACAATACATACCTAACTGCACCTTGCCGCTCTGTTTATTTCCAGGCAAAGTGAGGAGCTGATTTCATTTGTCGGTAGTCTGTACCCTAATCTCATAAATGATTATGCTTGTCAGGGAGGAACTATTGAAGATGGGGAGAATTGAAGTAGTTTACTTTCCATGAAACTTTCACAATTTCTATACTGTTAGTAGGAGAAAGACATATAGATTAGGCAGTGGAGGGACAAATAATCTTTGTAATTATATTAATCAAGTATGAAAATATTAATTAAATGTAACAGAGGCTTTCAAGGATTTTGGACCGAACTCAATTTTGATGTTACTTAACCTGACAGAAAGTGTTAATCATGATCCATTGAAGTTTCGGGTTTCCTTGGTCATCTCGAAATTGACTTTTTTATTGATATTTTTTAGCCGTCTTTAAAACTAACGTTAGTTTATTTTCATTTTTTTTTTTTTTTTTTTACATATTTCACTATAAGTTAAAGGCGACTTTTAAGCTAGTCTTTCTAACCTATGTTTTTCTCTAATGCTGTTTCTTACAGCAGAGGCAGCATGTGGACTGACTTCACTTATCTCTCAAGACATTTTTTTTATCTTCATCGGTATCTACTGTGTACCTGACACTAATCAGCTAGAGCAACGTTATTTCCATTCTATTCCCGTTACATAGATTACTATGTTGAGCATATATTAAGCTTCTTGCATAATAAGTCTTAATTGAAATTGAGACAATACAGGAAGTTGTTCAGAAATATCATCATGATTAATATATTTACCAATATTATTGTCAAGTTGTAATGACTAAATCTGATCTATGACTATAACTGAAACATCGGTGACTCTGGTTAGTTTAGTAATTAGAGGAAAGAGAAAAAAAAGAGAACATGAAATCTACATAGTGAAAAACTTTTTTTTCATTTTATGTTGATAAATTCATATACATAATATATATTTTCATGAAAGGAGGAAAGATTACATTTATTGACATCATGAATTTTAAAGAAATTTTCATTGGCGATCTCTAAATGCAGAGACAACTATTTTTTGACACAGTATTTGCTTCAACACCTAAAACCTCCATATAATTTATAAGAACGAGTCATAATTGACATAAACAACGCAACACCCCCTACTATGAATATTTACACAATAAATAGAGATTATATCCAGAGATGTTATATGAGTAAGAAAGATGAAAATGTAGCCCAGCGTCAGAAAACTGAAGTTGCAGGTACGCGTAATATTGTCTCCCTGAAACATAAAAGATTTGAAGGAATTGATCAAATATTTACGCGATAAATCGTTCAGATGTTGTTACTGGGCTAATTGTTGTCATCAAAAAATATTAATTTACATTTCAGCATATATATATATTTAATAAGCAAGAAAATGACATCAGCACTAGATAATTTGCCAAATTTATCGTACGTATCAAAAGGATCATATTGTAGATTACAATAATTGCTGAATGATATAGGATTGCATATATATATGAATGAGTAATTATCTCATGTAGTAAAAGGTAATTCATCGCACATTCAATGATCTATCTTAGAAAAATATGAGACAAGTATAGCTCTTATTTCTTGCTGCATCGTAGCCGCGGAGTATCGCTGAAAGGCATCCCCATCCGAGCACATGTCACTACAAGTTCTGCCTGTCCATCGACCAGCACAGCCCCTGCCACCCCTTCAGAGTGTGTGTGTGTGTGTGTGTGTGTGTGTGTGTGTGTGTGTTAGATTTTACGGAACAGCACCAAAACAATTAATTCATTTACACTTCAGGGAATCCAGATAACTGGGGTGGAGTCTGGGAGCCTGGCTGGTGCACTGCTCACTAGCCCTTCACCTGCATCGCTACGTTCATAGTTCAACAAGTGACGTGTTGTCTTTTCAACAATAAAGCAGTAAAAATAATATAATGAAATCCATACTTTACTACCTTAAGCATGCATGAATGTATTAATGCAAATAAAGCAAATAACAGCCACGTCTCTCTCTCTCTCTCTCTCTCTCTCTCTCTCTCTCTCTCTCTCTCTCTCTCTCTCTCTCTCTCTCGGCGGTGCTTGTGCGAGAGGCGAGGGTGTGTGTGTGTGTGTGTTGATACCTGGCGGAGGGTTTCCTGGTCTCCTCGAACGACAACAAGTGGAAGAACATCAGATTGACTCCTAGGTTTCTACAAGATACCAGGCATACCAAGACTTCATAACCCTTGATCTGATACGATAAGTTACCTAAGAACACAGTCGAACAGACAGGCTAGTTTTGGGAAAAAGATGTGATTCGACTTAGCCAAAATAGACAGGTAAAATCTGTATCTTGGCCCTAAAATCCTCCCTCGTTCGTCTGGCTGGCCGCCGCGCATGCGCATTAGGTGTCTGACGTCATAGAATACGCCAAGACTCCTTGCGTCATTAACGGCTCGAACCACCAGCATGGATTCAACGATGATTAAAGCACTGTTCGACTCACAAGAACGAGCTTATAATGCAGCACTTGACATTGTGGTGAAGCAGATGAACGAGCAGATACATAAACTTGAGACAACTGTAACTGAATTGAAAATCAGCCTTGAGTTCACTCAACAGGAAGTAGATGAACTCAAATCAATGAAGAGGGAATATGAAAACGAAAGAAAAGATACTAAGAACAGGATGGCAAGACTGAGTGAAGAGCTTGAATCATCAAACCAAAAAGTAAAAGTCCTGGAAGAACGTAGCAATTACATGGAAGACTACAGTAGAAGAAACAACGTGCGTATAACTGGCGTACAAGAACGAAACGGTGGGGAGACGTGGGAGCAGACAGCGGCGACGGTGACCTCCTTGTTCGCGGACAAGCTTCAGCTGCCTGGACTGATGCTGGAGAGAGCCCATAGAGTGGATCAACACAGAGATGATCGACCGCGTACCATCGTGGCGCGACTCACCCGGTACTGTGATCGTGACTCAGTAATGAGGAGTGCAAGGAAGTTAAGGGGCACCAACATTATATATATATATATATATATATATATATATATATATATATATATATATATATATATATATATATATATATATATATATAAATGATGACTTGTGTGCTGCATCACAGGCTGAGAGGAATGCCCAAATGCCCGAAATGAAGCAAGCCAGAGCACAGGGAAAGGTGGCATACTTCCGCAACACTAAACTTATTATAAAAGAGAGAATGGGTGCTGCAACTCATCGTAATGCCCAGAGACTAGAATCTGCTGCTGCTGCTGGTGGTGGTGGCGGTGCTGCTGCTGGTGGTGGTGCTGCTGGTGGCGCTGCTGCTGCTGGTGCTACTGCTGGTGGCGCTGCTGCTGCTGCTGAGGAAGAATCTGTGCTTACTACTGGTAGTGAAAAGTCAGAGACTGGAGCTGCTGCTGCATGTGCGGAGGTTAATACTCCTAAAAACGTTGAAAAGGGGTTAATTTATGGAACTTTGAGAGAAAAAAAAAAGTATTGCATTAAAAGTTCATTTATTTCCTACTTTTTCCTTAATTTTCAATTAAAAAAGGAAATGAAAAGAAAAAAAATGAAATAATACTTTCTTACAGAATTATTTTTTCCTTGAAATGGCTTATATTACATTTTATGTAACATAAAAAAGGGAATTTCTTCAAAATGGTGTTAAACTCCTAAAAAGGTTAAAATAGGGTAGTTTCTATAACTTTAAAGATAATATATATATATATATATATATATATATATATATATATATATATATATATATATATATATATATATATATATATATATATATATACTTTTTTCTTGTTTTTAATCAAAACATGGGAATCAAAGGAAAGTGATTTTAAAAAATCACTTTTTCGGGAAAAAACATACTTTTTTCTAAAAGAAGAGGGTTTTGTCCTTAAAATATTGTAAAACCCCTAAAAGCGTTTTAAAGTTTATGCACTTTTAGTGAAAATATATATCGTCAAAAAGAAAGATTAAAAAACCTAAAAATGGTAATGTCATTCAATTTTAGAGGAAAAAATATACATTGTCGAAATTTTTTTTCCTTATTTTTTTGTTTTCCTTCAAAAACTGAAAATAAGCTGAAAAACATTGAAAAAGTCACTTTTTAAGAATGTTTTTATTTTTTGAAATTGCATATTTTATTCTTGAAAAAAGGAGGTTTTGCGTCAAATGGTGTTTATACTCCTAAAAGCATGGAAATAAGCGTAATTTAATGAAATTTTACAGAAAATAACAATATTTTCATAACATTCAAGTTTTTTTTCCTTTTTTACTTATTTTCAATCAAAACATGGAAATGAGTAGAGAATTGTTGAAAATTCACTTTTTTTTGTAAATGAACTTTTTCGTGAAATGGCATATATTATTTTTTTTTACTTAAAAAAGAGGAGTTTTCTTTGAAATGTTGTTAATAATCCTAAAAGCGATGAAAAATGGATAATTTATGATATTTTGAGAAAAAAATGAACTGCTATAAAAATTAAGTTGCTTTTTCCTTCGTTTTCGATCAAAACATGGATATAGAAAAAGAAACAGAAATAATACTTTTTGTGACAGTAAAATGTTTTTTTTTTTCTTTAAAATGGTAAACATTGCTTCAAAATGTTGTTAAAACTCCTAAATAGGTTAAAATAGGGTAGTTAAATAAATTTAGAGAAAAAGAATATATGTATATTGTCGTAAAAACAAATATTCATATTTTTTTTCATGTTTTTAATAAAAATATGAAAATTAAAAGAAAATTATTGCAAAAATCACTTTGGGGGTAAAAAAAAAATACACTTTTCCCTAAAAAAGAGTTTTTTTTATTGTTTTAAATTGCTAGAAAGGTTATAAAAGAGGTATTTTATGATGTTTTAGAGAATTAAAATATTGTTGTAAATGTAGGGTTAAAAAATCTAAAAAGGGTAATTTTATGCAATTTTACAGGAAAAAATATATTTTCTCTTAACAAAATCTTTTTTTCATTTTTTGTTTTCCATCAAAAAATTAAAATCAGCTGAAAAATATTGAAAAGTCAATTTTTAGGCAGAATTTTTTTCTTCCTTGAAATTGCAGATATTATACCAAATTATTCTACCCATTTCCATATCATCCGCGAATTTACTGATATTCTTGCTAACTCTACTATCAAAATCATTAATATATATGAAAAAATGTTGGTCCAAATACTTATCCCTGTGGCACCCCATTAATCACCTTACCCCACTCAGAATGTGAGCCATTTTCAAAACTCTCTGAAATCTAATGCTTAACCTTTTTTTTTTATCCATCCTAATACCTTTCCAACTATCCAATGCACCCTAAACTTTTTCAAGAGCCTCTGATGTGGTACCCTATCAAATGCTTTACTACAATCTAGTTAAGATATGTCATAATTTTTACCATTGTTTCCTGCTTCATGAAATTACTATAGAAATTGAACAAGGTTGTCAGGCACGACTTACCTTCTGTAAATGCATGTTGAGAATAATTTATCAAAGTATGTTTGTCTAAATGATATCTGATTTTCTTCGGTAATATCAGATCCATTATTTCCCCTACAACTGAAGTTAAGGTGACTGGTCTATAATTACACGGAATCGTTTTATCTCCTTTCTTAAATATCAATATAACGTTGGTTTGTCTCCATACTTCTGGAACCTCACTTGCGTAGTAGTGAAATCCTAAAGACTGCTGCTAACGGTTCACTAGCATTCTCTTTTCATATGATATGATGATATGAACTTTTTTAGTCTGTCTATCTCCTTTTTACCATTTTTTAACTGAAGTTTCTCACTGTCCTCTGGTCCGAAGATCTGCTCACGATCTGGTATATACTGAATGTTTTCATGAGTGAAAACAGTTAAAAAATGTTCATTTATTATTATCTTTCCGTTAGCTGTCCTTAATCGGCCTAATTCTTCTCTAATCCTAGTTTTATAAACAGGAAAAAATCCTCGGGATCCATCTTTGCTTGGCTGGTTACCTTAATCTTAATTTCTTTTAGCTTTCCTAATTCATCTTTTGACAGTTCCAGCTAGTTCGTTATATTTGTGGTCTTAGATCCTTTTAATTTGCATTTAACTTACGATATATCCTTTTTTTTCTGCCCTATGTAGTGTTGTCCATCTGTCATCCATTTAAGCTTATTTATTTTTTCTATCTAATTTCACTATGGTCGCTGTTACCCAGCGCCTCTTCGAACTCAATTTGCGTAGCAAATTCCTCCTTGTTTGTTAGTATTGAATCTAGAATATTACTCTCCTTGTAGGTTTTAAGATTACCTGTTATAAGAAATGATCCTGAATAACCTTATGAAATACATCACTTTCCTTGTTGCCTATCATCAAACTCCAATCAATACTTCTATAATTCAAATCACCCACAATACATACCTAACTGCACCTTGCCGCTCTGTTTATTTCCAGGCAAAGTGAGGAGCTGATTTCATTTGTCGGTAGTCTGTACCCTAATCTCATAAATGATTATGCTTGTCAGGGAGGAACTATTGAAGATGGGGAGAATTGAAGTAGTTTACTTTCCATGAAACTTTCACAATTTCTATACTGTTAGTAGGAGAAAGACATATAGATTAGGCAGTGGAGGGACAAATAATCTTTGTAATTATATTAATCAAGTATGAAAATATTAATTAAATGTAACAGAGGCTTTCAAGGATTTTGGACCGAACTCAATTTTGATGTTACTTAACCTGACAGAAAGTGTTAATCATGATCCATTGAAGTTTCGGGTTTCCTTGGTCATCTCGAAATTGACTTTTTTATTGATATTTTTTAGCCGTCTTTAAAACTAACGTTAGTTTATTTTCATTTTTTTTTTTTTTTTTTTACATATTTCACTATAAGTTAAAGGCGACTTTTAAGCTAGTCTTTCTAACCTATGTTTTTCTCTAATGCTGTTTCTTACAGCAGAGGCAGCATGTGGACTGACTTCACTTATCTCTCAAGACATTTTTTTTATCTTCATCGGTATCTACTGTGTACCTGACACTAATCAGCTAGAGCAACGTTATTTCCATTCTATTCCCGTTACATAGATTACTATGTTGAGCATATATTAAGCTTCTTGCATAATAAGTCTTAATTGAAATTGAGACAATACAGGAAGTTGTTCAGAAATATCATCATGATTAATATATTTACCAATATTATTGTCAAGTTGTAATGACTAAATCTGATCTATGACTATAACTGAAACATCGGTGACTCTGGTTAGTTTAGTAATTAGAGGAAAGAGAAAAAAAAGAGAACATGAAATCTACATAGTGAAAAACTTTTTTTTCATTTTATGTTGATAAATTCATATACATAATATATATTTTCATGAAAGGAGGAAAGATTACATTTATTGACATCATGAATTTTAAAGAAATTTTCATTGGCGATCTCTAAATGCAGAGACAACTATTTTTTGACACAGTATTTGCTTCAACACCTAAAACCTCCATATAATTTATAAGAACGAGTCATAATTGACATAAACAACGCAACACCCCCTACTATGAATATTTACACAATAAATAGAGATTATATCCAGAGATGTTATATGAGTAAGAAAGATGAAAATGTAGCCCAGCGTCAGAAAACTGAAGTTGCAGGTACGCGTAATATTGTCTCCCTGAAACATAAAAGATTTGAAGGAATTGATCAAATATTTACGCGATAAATCGTTCAGATGTTGTTACTGGGCTAATTGTTGTCATCAAAAAATATTAATTTACATTTCAGCATATATATATATTTAATAAGCAAGAAAATGACATCAGCACTAGATAATTTGCCAAATTTATCGTACGTATCAAAAGGATCATATTGTAGATTACAATAATTGCTGAATGATATAGGATTGCATATATATATGAATGAGTAATTATCTCATGTAGTAAAAGGTAATTCATCGCACATTCAATGATCTATCTTAGAAAAATATGAGACAAGTATAGCTCTTATTTCTTGCTGCATCGTAGCCGCGGAGTATCGCTGAAAGGCATCCCCATCCGAGCACATGTCACTACAAGTTCTGCCTGTCCATCGACCAGCACAGCCCCTGCCACCCCTTCAGAGTGTGTGTGTGTGTGTGTGTGTGTGTGTGTGTGTGTGTGTGTTAGATTTTACGGAACAGCACCAAAACAATTAATTCATTTACACTTCAGGGAATCCAGATAACTGGGGTGGAGTCTGGGAGCCTGGCTGGTGCACTGCTCACTAGCCCTTCACCTGCATCGCTACGTTCATAGTTCAACAAGTGACGTGTTGTCTTTTCAACAATAAAGCAGTAAAAATAATATAATGAAATCCATACTTTACTACCTTAAGCATGCATGAATGTATTAATGCAAATAAAGCAAATAACAGCCACGTCTCTCTCTCTCTCTCTCTCTCTCTCTCTCTCTCTCTCTCTCTCTCTCTCTCTCTCTCTCTCTCTCGGCGGTGCTTGTGCGAGAGGCGAGGGTGTGTGTGTGTGTGTGTTGATACCTGGCGGAGGGTTTCCTGGTCTCCTCGAACGACAACAAGTGGAAGAACATCAGATTGACTCCTAGGTTTCTACAAGATACCAGGCATACCAAGACTTCATAACCCTTGATCTGATACGATAAGTTACCTAAGAACACAGTCGAACAGACAGGCTAGTTTTGGGAAAAAGATGTGATTCGACTTAGCCAAAATAGACAGGTAAAATCTGTATCTTGGCCCTAAAATCCTCCCTCGTTCGTCTGGCTGGCCGCCGCGCATGCGCATTAGGTGTCTGACGTCATAGAATACGCCAAGACTCCTTGCGTCATTAACGGCTCGAACCACCAGCATGGATTCAACGATGATTAAAGCACTGTTCGACTCACAAGAACGAGCTTATAATGCAGCACTTGACATTGTGGTGAAGCAGATGAACGAGCAGATACATAAACTTGAGACAACTGTAACTGAATTGAAAATCAGCCTTGAGTTCACTCAACAGGAAGTAGATGAACTCAAATCAATGAAGAGGGAATATGAAAACGAAAGAAAAGATACTAAGAACAGGATGGCAAGACTGAGTGAAGAGCTTGAATCATCAAACCAAAAAGTAAAAGTCCTGGAAGAACGTAGCAATTACATGGAAGACTACAGTAGAAGAAACAACGTGCGTATAACTGGCGTACAAGAACGAAACGGTGGGGAGACGTGGGAGCAGACAGCGGCGACGGTGACCTCCTTGTTCGCGGACAAGCTTCAGCTGCCTGGACTGATGCTGGAGAGAGCCCATAGAGTGGATCAACACAGAGATGATCGACCGCGTACCATCGTGGCGCGACTCACCCGGTACTGTGATCGTGACTCAGTAATGAGGAGTGCAAGGAAGTTAAGGGGCACCAACATTATATATATATATATATATATATATATATATATATATATATATATATATATATATATATATATATATATATATATATATAAATGATGACTTGTGTGCTGCATCACAGGCTGAGAGGAATGCCCAAATGCCAGAAATGAAGCAAGCCAGAGCACAGGGAAAGGTGGCATACTTCCGCAACACTAAACTTATTATAAAAGAGAGAATGGGTGCTGCAACTCATCGTAATGCCCAGAGACTAGAATCTGCTGCTGCTGCTGGTGGTGGTGGCGGTGCTGCTGCTGGTGGTGGTGCTGCTGGTGGCGCTGCTGCTGCTGGTGCTACTGCTGGTGGCGCTGCTGCTGCTGCTGAGGAAGAATCTGTGCTTACTACTGGTAGTGAAAAGTCAGAGACTGGAGCTGCTGCTGCATGTGCGGAGGTTAATACTCCTAAAAACGTTGAAAAGGGGTTAATTTATGGAACTTTGAGAGAAAAAAAAAAGTATTGCATTAAAAGTTCATTTATTTCCTACTTTTTCCTTAATTTTCAATTAAAAAAGGAAATGAAAAGAAAAAAAATGAAATAATACTTTCTTACAGAATTATTTTTTCCTTGAAATGGCTTATATTACATTTTATGTAACATAAAAAAGGGAATTTCTTCAAAATGGTGTTAAACTCCTAAAAAGGTTAAAATAGGGTAGTTTCTATAACTTTAAAGATAATATATATATATATATATATATATATATATATATATATATATATATATATATATATATATATATATATATATATATATATATATACTTTTTTCTTGTTTTTAATCAAAACATGGGAATCAAAGGAAAGTGATTTTAAAAAATCACTTTTTCGGGAAAAAACATACTTTTTTCTAAAAGAAGAGGGTTTTGTCCTTAAAATATTGTAAAACCCCTAAAAGCGTTTTAAAGTTTATGCACTTTTAGTGAAAATATATATCGTCAAAAAGAAAGATTAAAAAACCTAAAAATGGTAATGTCATTCAATTTTAGAGGAAAAAATATACATTGTCGAAATTTTTTTTCCTTATTTTTTTGTTTTCCTTCAAAAACTGAAAATAAGCTGAAAAACATTGAAAAAGTCACTTTTTAAGAATGTTTTTATTTTTTGAAATTGCATATTTTATTCTTGAAAAAAGGAGGTTTTGCGTCAAATGGTGTTTATACTCCTAAAAGCATGGAAATAAGCGTAATTTAATGAAATTTTACAGAAAATAACAATATTTTCATAACATTCAAGTTTTTTTTTCCTTTTTTACTTATTTTCAATCAAAACATGGAAATGAGTAGAGAATTGTTGAAAATTCACTTTTTTTTGTAAATGAACTTTTTCGTGAAATGGCATATATTATTTTTTTTTACTTAAAAAAGAGGAGTTTTCTTTGAAATGTTGTTAATAATCCTAAAAGCGATGAAAAATGGATAATTTATGATATTTTGAGAAAAAAATGAACTGCTATAAAAATTAAGTTGCTTTTTCCTTCGTTTTCGATCAAAACATGGATATAGAAAAAGAAACAGAAATAATACTTTTTGTGACAGTAAAATGTTTTTTTTTTTCTTTAAAATGGTAAACATTGCTTCAAAATGTTGTTAAAACTCCTAAATAGGTTAAAATAGGGTAGTTAAATAAATTTAGAGAAAAAGAATATATGTATATTGTCGTAAAAACAAATATTCATATTTTTTTTCATGTTTTTAATAAAAATATGAAAATTAAAAGAAAATTATTGCAAAAATCACTTTGGGGGTAAAAAAAAATACACTTTTCCCTAAAAAAGAGTTTTTTTTATTGTTTTAAATTGCTAGAAAGGTTATAAAAGAGGTATTTTATGATGTTTTAGAGAATTAAAATATTGTTGTAAATGTAGGGTTAAAAAATCTAAAAAGGGTAATTTTATGCAATTTTACAGGAAAAAATATATTTTCTCTTAACAAAATCTTTTTTTCATTTTTTGTTTTCCATCGAAAAATTAAAATCAGCTGAAAAATATTGAAAAGTCAATTTTTAGGCAGAATTTTTTTCTTCCTTGAAATTGCAGATATTATACCAAATTATTCTACCCATTTCCATATCATCCGCGAATTTACTGATATTCTTGCTAACTCTACTATCAAAATCATTAATATATATGAAAAAATGTTGGTCCAAATACTTATCCCTGTGGCACCCCATTAATCACCTTACCCCACTCAGAATGTGAGCCATTTTTCAAAACTCTCTGAAATCTAATGCTTAACCATTTTGTTTATCCATCCTAATACCTTTCCAACTATCCAATGCACCCTAAACTTTTTCAAGAGCCTCTGATGTGGTACCCTATCAAATGCTTTACTAAAATCTAGTTAAGATATGTCATAATTTTTACCATTGTTTCCTGCTTCATGAAATTACTATAGAAATTGAACAAGGTTGTCAGGCACGACTTACCTTCTGTAAATGCATGTTGAGAATAATTTATCAAACTATGTTTGTCTAAATGATATCTGATTTTCTTCGGTAATATCAGATCCATTATTTCCCCTACAACTGAAGTTAAGGTGACTGTTCTATAATTACACGGAATCGTTTTATCTCCTTTCTTAATTATCAATATAACGTTGGTTTGTCTCCATACTTCTGGAACCTCACTTGCGTAGTAGTGAAATCCTAAAGACTGCTGCTAACGGTTCACTAGCATTCTCTTTTCATATGATATGATGATATGAACTTTTTTAGTCTGTCTATCTCCTTTTTACCATTTTTTAACTGTAGTTTCTCACTGTCCTCTGGTCCGAAGATCTGCTCACGATCTAGTATATACTGAATGTTTTCCTGAGTGAAAACAGTTAAAAAATGTTCATTCATTATTATCTTTCCGTTAGCTGTCCTTAATCGGCCTAATTCTTCTCTAATCCTAGTTTTATAAACAGGAAAAAATCCTCGGGATCCATCTTTGCTTGGCTGGTTACCTTAATCTTAATTTCTTTTAGCTTTCCTAATTCATCTTTTGACAGTTCCAGCTAGTTCGTTATATTGTAGGAGTCAATCTGATGTTTTTCCACTTGTTGTCGTTCGAGGAGACCAGGAAACCTCAAATCTTTTATGTTTCAGGGAGACAATATTACGCGTACCTGCAACTAAAACGGATAGGCGTATGGCTCGTTCAACTGGGTATTTTAAGCAGCTGTTAACCGTGGATCCCCCAAGGGGTGAACTCCAAACTGCAGGGTTGCAGAGACTGGATGCTGATCCACCCATTAACGAAACTGCACCCTCCGTTGATGATATCAAAGAGGCTGTGGTAAAGTTGAAGAGTGGAAAGGCAGTTGGCATATGTAACATCAGTGTGAAGCTGTTCAAAGTTGGGGGTGAAGCAATGATCAGTGGGTTGCATACTGTCTTGTGTGCTCCATGTCTTTCAGGTATCGTTCCTCCTGGCTGGAAAAAAAGGGGTTGGCTGGTTGTCCTTATCTGGAAGGGGAAAGGGGACCGTTATAACTGCAACAGCTACTGTGGTATAACACTATTAAGCAAACAAGGCATAGCGGTTTCCCTTTTGCTGCTGGTGCGGTTATGCAGCCATCTACTGAAGCACCAGACACCTGAACAATCAGGGTTCACACCCGGTAAATCAACAACTGAACTGATCCAAGCGCTATGCGTACTGGTAGATGTTTGTAATCTATATCATTCTCAATAAGACATTTGATTCAGTGCATCGAGAGACACTCTAAGATGTTCTGCATCTCCGTGGCATTCCTGCAAATACTATTGGTCTGTTAACTGGCCTCCCGGACTGTGAGTGATGTGAGGTGTAGAGGGGATGTATCCAGCTTCTTGCCTGTGTATACGGGAGTGAGGCAGGGATGCGTGCTTGTTGCATCAGTTTTCAAAATACTCATGGGCTGGATACTAGGTACAATTGTGGAACAAAGTCATTGTGGAACATATGTCGGCAATACTGAGATTACAGGTCTTGTTTTTTGCCGTTGATTCAGTTATCTTTGTCGAGTTATGTCTGGTTAATGGCTCTAGTGGCACGAGGGGGAAAACCCCTCGGGAATTAAGGTTTCCAGGCCCAAATTCAAGATTCAGATGTTTGTGCTTACTGGATGAAACAGTACAGTCTGTCCATGTGTGTGGCAAGGGCAATGAGATCCGAAATTTCATTTGTCTGCACAGGTACCGATAATATCAAATACTCGTATTGTGGGAGTCGATAATGCTGTGCACTAAGCCAACCAGACGTACAACTTCCTGGCTCGACCCATCATCGTTATGCACTACGCTACCAATATAAGATATGCTAAATTTCCAAGATCTCATTGCCCTTGCCACACACATGGACAGACTGTACTGTTTCATCCAGTAAGCACAAACATCTGAATCTTGAATTTGGGCCTGGAAACCTTAATTCCCGAGGGGTTTTCCCCCTCGTGCCACTAGAGCCATTAACCAGACATAACTCGACAAAGATAACTGAATCAACGGCAAAAAACAAGACCTGTAATCTCAGTATTGCCGACATATGTTCCACAATGACTTTGTTCCACAATTGTACCTAGTATCCAGCCCATGAATATTTTGAAAACTGATGCAACAAGCACGCATTCCTGCCTCACTCCCGTATACACAGGCAAGAAGCTGGATACATCCCCTCTACACCTCACATCACTCACAGTCCGGGAGGCCAGTTAACAGACCAATAGTATTTGCAGGAATGCCACGGAGATGCAGAACATCTTAGAGTGTCTCTCGATGCACTGAATCAAATGCCTTATTGAGAATGATATAGATTACAAACATCTACCAGTACGCATAGCGCTTGGATCAGTTCAGTTGTTGACTTACCGGGTGTGAACCCTGATTGTTCAGGTGTCTGGTGCTTCAGTAGATGGCTGCATAACCGCACCAGCAGCAAAAGGGAAACCGCTATGCCTTGTTTGCTGAATAGTGTTATACCACAGTAGCTGTTGCAGTTATTACGGTCCCCTTTCCCCTTCCAGATAAGGACAACCAGCCAACCCCTTTTTTTCCAGCCAGGAGGAACGATACCTGAAAGACATGGAGCACACAAGACAGTATGCAACCCACTGATTATTGCTTCACCCCCAACTTTGAACAGCTTCACACTGATGTTACATATGCCAACTGCCTTTCCACTCTTCAACTTTACCACAGCCTCTTTGATATCATCAACGGAGGGTGCAGTTTCGTTAATGGGTGGATCAGCATCCAGTCTCTGCAACCCTGCAGTTTGGAGTTCGCCCCTTGGAGGATCCACGGTTAACAGCTGCTTAAAATACCCAGTTGAACGAGCCATACGCCTATCCGTTTTGCCACGAATCACAGATTTGTTGTTGCTACACTCAAGCTTTAAGTTAAGTCCAGAAAGCCTCCAAGATGTGAACACTGTGTTTCATCTTGAGAAACTGAAAAACTTGACAAGTGGCAAGTGTCTCTAATCGTTTTGGAGTGATCAATGCCCTTGAAGACTCGGTAGAGCTATGAGATACCTTCAAACGTAGGACTCTTGAGGCTGCCAAGGAATGCGCTGGGGAATGCATGAGGTACCTTAGTGGTTTCGCCTCGATAAAGACCCTTGCAATCGAGCTGTCAGACTTGCTAAGAACCGCAACCAATACATGGCTCATTTAGGTAGGACTAGAGATCTCCAGAGGAGAAACAAGGACCACCGTGTTACAGTGGAACCGCTTGCGCTCTGGGGGCCTTGGGATCCTCAAGCGCATAGGTTTGAATACTGACAACGGTTTGAGTGGAAATTGGGCGTCCACTCGAGGTAACGGCCCTCTAGTGGGTGGGCTTTAAGATAGGAGGCCTCCATTAGGTGGTCTCCTTTAGTGCATAAATTCCCATGAAAATGCCCACTTTGTACAGATAAAAAAAAAAGAAAAAAGAAAAGAAAAAAAGGAAAATATATATATATATATATATATATATATATATATATATATATATATATATATATATATATATATATATCTATATATATATATATCTATATATATATATATATATATATATATATATATATATATATATATATATATATATATCACAGGTGTTTTAGTGAGGATGCTGAGTGTCAAGAAACTGTTCCAAGTCTACATCGCAGGTGAGTGCTACTTGAACAGCAGATCTCATATCACAAGTAGATAGGCAGAAGACTCCTTTGACCGAGTACTTCAAGCAGCAGTGTATCCTCCAAGTGAACAGCTCTTAACTGGCGGTTGTAAAAGGAACTGATATCTGTAACATTAGTGCAAAGCTGCTCAAAGGTGGGGGTGAGATCATGATCCTTGATGTCTTGACTTCTGCATGGCATTCAGGTAACATTCTCCCTGACTGGAAAAAGGGGCTGGTCATACTTATCTGGAAGTGGATGAGGGGATCATCAAGACTGTAACAGTCTTTATAGCTCAGCGTACAAGGAAAGGTGCTTCCCCACTTTTTGTTCACACGGATCCAGAATCACCTTCCGGAAAACTAAAGACC
The DNA here is from genome assembly GCA_020233015.1 of Callinectes sapidus. Lineage (NCBI taxonomy): Eukaryota > Metazoa > Arthropoda > Malacostraca > Decapoda > Portunidae > Callinectes > Callinectes sapidus. The sequence continues at coordinate 232,293 of CM035202.1, read as the reverse complement.
TGAATAGTCTGGATTCAGGAACGGTAAGTCTCAGTCTCAGTCTCAGTCTCTCTCTCTCTCTCTCTCTCTCTCTCTCTCTCTCTCTCTCTCTCTCTCTCCATATATATATATATATATAATATATATATATATATATAATATATATATATATATATATATATATATATATATATTTTTTTTTTTTTTTTTTTTTTTTTTTTTTTTTTTTTTTTTTTCGGCTATTCCCATTGTGGGGTCACCACAGTGGATCACTCATCTTTGACAAGCTCTGCATATTGAGTTGGCAGATATTTTTACGCCGGATACCCTTCCATGACGCAACCCTCCCCATTTATCCGGGCTTGGGACCGGCACTGAGTTGCACTGGCTGGTGCCCCCAGTGGCTGAGTGTGTGTGCGTGTGTGTGTGTCACACACTACACACCGGGACGGCGAGGCCACAACCCCTCGAGTTACATCCCATACCTACTTGCTGCTAGGTGAACAGGGGCTAGATACACATTAAGAGGCTCGCCCATTTGCCTCGCCGCGCCCGGGAATCGAACCCGGGCCCTCTCGGTTGTGAGCCGAGTGTGCTACCACTACACTACGCGGTGTGTGTTATATATATAGACCTGAAATACAGTGTATACATAACAACCTAACACAAACATAATTCCCATACAACAAGCAAATTGCGTCACATAATGCGGCATATCAATCACATAATGCAGCACATGAATCACACTCACTTCAGTGGCCCACAGTAATGTTTTTCGAACCCCAGTAGTTTAAGCCTGACCTGCAAAAGTCCGTATGGTCCAATCCAACATGGCTGTAGCTCCTGCATCTGTCAACGGTAACACCGAACCTAAACTCTTGCCCACGTATAATATGCCTGCCCTATATAATGCAACATAACAATATAACATAAACACTATAGCTAACTGTCCGTAGAAACCAACCTGCAGAACAGAGAACCATTCACAACGAAAACCTCCGGTAAATTTCTCCCTCCTCCTCCCTTCTCTCTCCTAACAGCCACGAACCAGCCTAACTGGGTTATTCTTCTTCGTCTGTCAACAATACCAGTGTGTTAACAATAAGACCCAATCCTTCTATAATGCACCACAATAACCTATATACGATACAGTGGGCCGGCTACGCAAAGCCCGCCAAGCTTTGTTTTTTAGAACTTTTTTTTTTTTTTTTTAATACTGCGACAACGTGGTCATATGGTACGTTGTGAACATTCACAGGTGTTGAGGAAATGTAGAAGATGCTGTCTAGTTCCCAATATCGGTGAAGATACCGCTTTCCAGGTCTTCCAGACATTCGATCAGCAAGAGTCGCCCAGTAAGGACGCCGCTGGCGGACATAACGTATGCCTCTGTAATCTGCCCCATTTCTGAAGTGGCATCCATATTACACCACTGTTTATGCCACTCGAATGGCAGTCTCTGATAATATTCCTCGACTATAATAGGATAAAATTCATTAAAAAAATTGTTATGAAAAGGATTCTTGACTTTGTCAAATTAATCACTGCTTATAGAAAATAGCCTATTTTAACGCTGATTGCCGTCCACACACACACACAGCTTCCACGACCGACGACAGGTACACTCTTACACAGCGGCACGCACAGGATAGCAGATAGCAGGATAGCACACATGATGGGTCGGCAGCAGCAAGGGACACTTCTCGGTTCGTGGCTAGCAAGGGGAGCGAGGTAACAGACCTACAGACCCCAGACTTGTCTGAGAGGCAGGAATGCAGTTAAAGGCACGGCACTACTTCCTTACTTTACTGGCACACAAGAGAATAATAAAGGGTGGCACACACTACTTAACAGGACAACACAAACAGGGCAGGATCGTGTCGTCAAAGAGAGTATGAGAGGCAGGCGTCCTCTCAAGGCAAGGCTGGCTACGTCTCTCTGGAGTCAGAGCGGGCGGTGATTCACTGTCCCCTTAGGCCGGCCAGCAGTCAGTTGCTGAGTCGACAGAATTCCCCCCTCCGACAGGCGTCTCTCTCTCTCTCCCTCTCCCGTCCCAGACGCGTCCCTTCTACTGGCCAATCAGGCACAATATATCCACCTGGTAGCAAACTCCATCTTTACCACCTCCACACCGGTGTCATCATTGCCAATCTAATAGCATTGCCAACGTTATTTTCACACTAGGCGCTACCGCAACACTATAAAAAATCTGAGTGAATGTTGAATGAAACTGAGAAGGAAAGCTTATTAGAAAGTAGTCAGCAAGTATCCTGTATTGCATATTGTCCTATAAGTTCCCCATAGATGGTTTCTTGTTGGCATTCTTCTTGGAAAAGGATTCTGTGAAATAAAAGTAATGGCATCCATGAAAGTTACATTGAAGAATAGGTTTTTGAACCCGCGTGCGTATATGGACAATAAAGGATGTAGATATCTTTGAATGTGTCAAAACAAACAAATTGAATGTTTGAACACAGGTCTAAGTATGATGCTTTACGATGCTTCAGGTCAGCTAAATAACTTGATAGTATACAGCAGTTGTTCCCAAACTTTTTCTGGTCGTTAACCACTTTTAATACATGATCCTTATCCAAACACACACACACACAACCCTAACCCGTGACTACCGTGACTGTCTACAGTCCTATACTCATTAGGTCCATATAAAAACCACTCTACCAAATCCTGTAATTTTATTGATTCCATTTGTTATTTTTTCTTTTGTTAATTATTAATAAAGAAACTTGTATTTTGCCTTTGCTGAATCTCATACAATTATTGAAATGGTACTAAAGAAGTAATATAATGCACATAAAAAAATCATACGTAGAATAATTAAAAATTGCATTATTGCGAAAAGTTGTTTCAGCAATGAGCAAAAAAAAAAAAAAAAAAAAAAAATCTACTGGATTGAAAAAGTGTATTAAACCCACGCAATGTGATCTGATCTTTGAATTTACAAATCTGATAAATTTGTGATTCTGAAATGAAGTGATATCATAGGGAGTCATAATTAACTACCACAACCATGGCCTTCAGTGGCCACACACCCACCTCCTCCCAGACCATTTGGTTCTGAACGCTCATATCAGGTTCATGTTTTCTTCACTTTTGAATCCCCATTCTACTCAGTGTGAAGAGTGATGTTGCAGATTATCAACAAACTTCTTGAGTCTTGACTTAAAACACTCCGTAGGTCATGCTTCACTTCAAGTCTGTTGCGATATTTCGTTTTAATGTGGAGTAGTTGAGAGAATGCAGCCTCACAGGAATAAGTTGATGAAAATGGTAGGAGGTGGCGAAAAGCTAAGTCACATAAGTTCGGGTATGAAGCTGCCATTGATGACCAAAATGCTGTGAGAGATTCAGTTTCAAACAAATCTTAGCTCCTGAATCCTCCTGAAGTGTCAACAGCTCAGTTTGGCAATGATCATTGTCATCAGGAATGCATGTCACTATAGCAGTGAAGGGGGCTCTTACTAGCCGAGAAGTTAGGTTTTGGATATCTGGGAAGTATCTTTTAAATTCCCCTCAAGACCTCAAGATGTTGGGTAATCAAGTTCACACTCCTCTTTAATTTCCGACAGTCTCCAGCATTGCTAAGTTTCCCATTCCAACTTTGCGCCTCCAATTCTCCATCTTACGAACGAACACTTTGATTTTGTCCACAAGCTTCCTTTCCCTTGGAGTTCCAGGTTCAGTGTGTTCAACTGTCTAAATATGTTAACAAGATAGCTATTTCGAAGCTATCTGCAGACCATGCTGACAGCAAATCTTGCTTGTTTTGTATTCTGAGAAAGAAGCTGATCTCTTCTCTGAGCTCAAATGCACGCTGAACTACATTTCCTTTTGATAGCCAGCGAACTGGTGTATGAAATAGGAGGGTCTCATGAGCTGCATCCATATCTTGGCAGTCTCTTAAAAAGGCGTGTGTTAAGAGCACTACCTTTTACAAAGTTAACTGTCTTTATAACTGTATTCAGAGTGTCCTGTAATTCTGAGGATAGCGTTTTTTTTTATGTAAAAGCTTGCCTGTGGATCATGCAGTGAAGAGGGATAACATTTGGTGCTTTTTGTATAGCTCTTGTAACAAAACCTGACCGAAAACCCAACATGTGCATATCCCACAGAGTCAACTTGGATGATACACTGCTGCTTGAAGTACTCAGTCACTTGGAGGATACACTGCTGCTTGAAGTACTCGGTCAAAGGAGTCTTCTGCCCATCTACATCTGATATGAGGCAACCATCTGCTGTTCAAGTAGAACTCACCTGTGATGTAGACTTGGGACAGTTTCTTGACACTCGACATCCTCAGTGAAACACCTGACATATTTTTTTTCTTTCTTCTTTTTTTTTCATCTATATAAAGTGGGCATTTTCATGGGAATTTATGGGCTAAAGGAGACCATCAAATGGAGGCCTCCTATCTGAAAGCCCACTAAAGGGCTGTTACCCCGAGTGGACGCCCAATTTTCACTAAGACCGTAGTCAGTATTCGAACCTACGCGCCCGGGGGATCCTTAGGCCCCCAAAGCGCAAGCGAATCCTCTGTACCACACAAAAAAGAATTCTGTAAGTTTCTGTACCACACACAAAAAAAATTATGTAAGTTTCTGCATTACATCTTCATCTTTTGTAGATTGTTCGAGAGGCTCACAAAACAAGAATTCCTTCTTCAGATCCTCATTATGAATATACCTTACAAAAGCCAGGAGTTGTGAACAGGACTGGACGTCAGTGGACTCATCAAGCTGAATACTGAATAATCCAGTTCTTTTAATTTCCTGTATCACCTGCTTTTTGATGTCATCAGATATTTGGGAGATTTGGCGTTGCACTGTATTATTTAAGAATGAAATAGCATTCAGCTTTTCAGCACTTTTCTTACCCCAAACAAGTTTTACCATTGTTTTGGCACATGGCAAAATTAATTCATCCCTAATTGTGTGAGGCTACTTTATCTCTGCTATTTCTAAGGATACCAGAAATTATGCCTCCACTACGGCAGCATTTTGTTGATGAAAGGAACCACTCGCATCAAGTCGCTGTCTCTTCATGTTCAATTCTTGTCGACTAAAGAAGGAATGATCTTCGCCAACATGTTGAGGATGCTTGGTTTCCAGATGTAATCTAAGCTTACTGGGCCTTAGTGATTGAGCTGTGAGTATTTTGTGATAAATCACACACTGAGGCTTTACTACATCTTTATCAGTGATGCCTGTAAATCCAAAATCTAGGTAGTTGTCATCATAGTTGCGTTTATTATTAGAAGCCATCACTGTACCTGCAATGCACAAACAAAAAACTGCTATTTCTAACACCAGTAACATATGTCATCACCCATGATTAGAATAATAAAATGGTAAATATGAGGTTGAAAGGAAGTTAGATTTTACGTTACAAAAAAGTTATAGAATGTGCATAAATACAACAGATATTATTTAACTTCTTAATATACTTCATGATGCAGGGCTTACTTACCATTAAAGTGGTATTGATGTTGGTTTAAGTTCATATAACACTGAAGTATTCACAGGTGGGATGAAATTGATTATATGGGGAGGCACACACGGTGATCAATGTTGCAAATGTGAATGTCTGGTTAAATGAATAACATGAACATCCTTGCTGATACGTAAGATTCAAGACCAGATTATCATACAGAATATACAGCTTAGGAAGCCTTAGATTAAAATTATGTTGAGTTAAAATTATCTTGCTTCCCTAATGTCTTGTTTTATGTCAAGAACACAAATCATATTAAAGAAAAAAAGGGGACGTATTACTCATGTGTCTGGCAGCAAGGCATTGCACAAACCTGTACTGAACCTGTAAGTTCCCTCCACTGGCTACCTACCCGCTAAACACCTTTGGTTTTATTTAAACATAGCCTCAGATTATGGCCCCCTACATTTTTCTATATGGCCCCCCCAGGGGACCATGGCCCCCAGTTTCGGAATCATTGGACTATACAGGGAGAAATATCTGGCTATTAGCACCAAGGAAGGATTCATTTACATGATCATCCACGAATTATTAACGGATATTGGAGAGAAAATAATCTCACATGCTTCAAAATACTCAATATAAACAGTATATTTATAATCATTATCTTTTTAATCAGCAGTTTCCCAGTAAAGGATAATAATAATATTGAATCGTCTCTACTGAATATCATGGTGTCATTTTGTATGTTGACTAACCAACTTCTGGTGTGTGAAGCAAATCCTCTACAGGGAATAAATGTGATTAATCTTCCATTTACAGGATTTACCATGTTGCAAATTATTATTTTATTTATAGAAAACTGATACATACAACATTTGACTTATTACCACTATGTGATCACCTCTATGCAAAGTAGGTTAGAAAAAAAATGGTAACTCCACCATCATCCTCGAAGTCTCCTTTTGGGGAGGAGACTATCCTTTGTTTGGACTGCTCTTTCGGTATCTATCATCAATGTCTTGCCTTCTTTAACTTCTGTAACATTCATGGTCTCACATCAAATTTTCAATCGTTAGAACACCACTTCTCTGGTAAACATCATACCTAATTTTTTCCTCACCGAAACACAGGTGTCTGAAGCAATTAGCAATATCTATCCCCTTTTCTTTCATTTCCGTTTCGAAGCTAGATGTTGCATCTTGACAGGCTCTCATGCCGACTCTCTCGAATCTTCTTGTTTAACATAGACTACGAGCGAGAAATTTATACATATGTTGTAAAGATTGTAAAGTGCCATGAACTACTGTTTTCTGTTAACAACAAATGAAAATCTATCAAGATTCATATGATTTCACAATCTATTTAAAGAGTAGGCTTTATCATCTAAAAAACGGAGCTAGCACCCTCACAATGCTAACACCATGGAATAATAAAGACTACTGTTCAACCTACACAACATCCTATGCCCTCAAGTTCAACCCAGCGCTGAAGAGTCAGTAGCACTTAAATAACAAAAAAAATAAAAAAAAAAGAAAGAAACAAACAAACGATTGACCATAATAGGACAACATTTCTTCCAATCAAGTAGCACACCTACCACACCACAAAAAGAGAAACACTGGTGCCCAAGCTCCTGGGGCAATTGGCTAGCTATCTTTAAATCCCGAAACATTCCTACATAACCCTCAACACATACTTGCTCATGTGTCTCTTGAGTGTGTGTGTGTGTGTGTGTGTGTGTGTAGATTTACCACTTCTAGGAGGGGGGGTGGAGCGGGCCCTATTGCCTTGGGATGGCGGCCCACATGTGTCTCCTCAAGATTTAGGTTATGTCTGCCCTGGCAAGGCCACGGCTAGCCTAACTAAACAAGACTCGGAGACAGAAACCACAGCTATAAAACATAACGATCGTGACTGTCAGGCATGTAAGAGTAGAGTGAAACTGAGCTGCTACCTTGGTGGAGGGACGTTGTTCACCATGGTGATGAGCTGAGCAATATCTGTGTATTTTAGTATGTGAGGGCATGTGCCTGGTGTTCGATTTAGGTAGAGTTCTGTGCGTGGGCAGTGTTTTATGTATCAAAGGCGTGTTTGCGTCGCTGTTGTAGTGCTCATATGTGTGTTCTGTCCCTTGTATGTCGGTGAAACTGGTATCCTAGCCGAAGTCGGTGAAGGCATGTTCTGGTGTGTCTAGGCGGGGCATTATATAATTTTTGCATTTCCGAGGTGATTTAGTACCAGCTAGCACTCAGAGATCCTCCTGCCGCTCTTCGAGTAACTTCCTATACCGCTTCCTCGTTAATTTGACCTGTGAAGTGCTTTTCGGGATTGAGATCGTGACCTCAGGCAGGAACAGATCCTCTTTAGAGGCCTGGTCAGCGTCCTCATTTCCTGTTATCACTGTGTGGCTCGGCACCCAATTTAGAATGATGTGGTGTCTATAATGACAGAATTTTATGGCTATAGTCGTCGCCATCGGTGGAGGAGAACATTTAGGCGCCGACTGAGCACGGGATTTTCCCGTGAGCTGCGTTGTCACGTCTACACATGACCAAGTCAAGTATCGTCTTAACACAGGTGTAAAAGTCCAGCGGCGATCGCTCCAATCTCTCTCTCTCTCTCTCTCTCTCTCTCTCTCTCTCTCTCTCTCTCTCTCTCTCTCTCTCTCTCTCTCTCTCTCTCTCTCTCTATATATATATATATATATATATATATATATATATATATATATATTTGGGTAGGAGGCCATTCTGTATACATGTTTTATTGTTTATTATTTATTTATATACCGCTTATAAAGTCGATAATGCAGTTACTGCTGTAGACTTAAAAAAAATAATAATAAAAAGAAAAGAAAAAAATAGAGAGAGAGAGAGAGAGAGAGAGAGAGAGAGAGAGAGAGAGAGAGAGAGAGAGAGAGAGAGAGAGAGAGAGAGAGAGAGAGAGAGTATATTATTATTATATAATTCTTCTCTCTCAGTATCATCTCTAAGACATTTATTGTGATTGCAGTGAGGTTGTGAGGCACAGACCGAGGAGTGGCCCCTCTCTCTGATCTAAGTAATTTGGTCCAAGCGATAAGCACCCAACCAGCCAGACTGCTGCTAGACCTGGATGACAACGCCGCACAGCTTTGTTGTCAAATGTTACTATATTTACCTAGAACCCAGACTATTATTACCGTGCCGTATGAACAGCTGCATAGTTTGGTAAGATAAATCATCCATGCTTAATACCTTAATTTCAATAAAAGAAAAAAACAAGGAACTGACATATCAAAGACAAACTGCGTGCTGTGGCAGCGTAGCTAACTGTACTTGGCCAGCGCCAAAGTGTTCTCCACCTGTGACGAAGACTATAGTGTATGTATGGATGAGATGAGAAGTTTATTGTCTGTGTGCTTTCTCGTGAGTGTCTGTATGGAGTCAGTGTCTATTCAAATTGTGATGTATTCCTTGTGTGATTCTGCATGTTGTATCACTTTCATAATAGCTGCTAACTCTGTCTGTAGCGTGGAAAAGTCGTCGGGAAGCCTGTAAAAAATAGTGTTCTCAGCTGAAACAAAAGCTGCAGCACCCCTCCCGGTCTCTGGATCAGCCAAGCCGTCTATGAAATATGCCATGCAGTCCTCAGTTGGTGCGGATGCAAGGGCGTTCGTGGCTTGGATTGCCAGCTCCTTTTTGCTGAGGCTGGATTTCTTGCTGGTTAGCGTGGAGATAATTGCTGTGTAGGGGGGCAGGAGACCAAGGTGGTTATATGTAGTGGTGAGGGTGCGGTAAATTTTGGATGTGGCTGGTGAAATGTTTCCCTAAATAGGTGCTCAAGATCCCATCCGTGGCCTTCCTTTTCCACGTCTTTTTGGTGAAGAGGGTCGGGTCCTGGTGGAAGCTTAGCTACATACCTCTGAGGACGTGTAAGTCTCTTCCTTAGTTGAGGTTACTGAAGAGCATGGCAGAGTGAAATGCCTGTATGAATTCATCTTTGGAGGATAGGTGGGCCTCGGCTTTGAGGTTGCAGGTTTTTGTCCAGTGAGGGGCACCTAGCATGATGCATAAGACTTCGTTTTGTATTTTTTTCTAATGGCTCTGCTTGGGCAGGGGTAGTCATCATGAGTGCTGGTGCTGCTTAGTCAAATATGGTTCTGATAGGAAAAGTGTTAAAGATTCTGAGCACATTTAGGTTCGCTACCCCTTGTGCTCTTATGATGCATCTCATTGCTCTCAGGTACGTGGTAGTCCGTTCTTTTATGGAGGCGGTCTGTGTCTTAAATCTAAGTTGGCCATATATGCAGATACTCAGGTATTCATAGTTGTGCACCGATGTGACAATATTATTGTTGGCTTTGAGAGGCGGCGTTGGCGTGGTGTCTTATCACCATTGTGTTTTTCTCGAAATTAATTTTCAGGCCCTGTTCGTGGCACTTGTTGGAAACTGGAGAGTGTGAACTGGGCTCTTTGCTTGTAGTGGGGGACCGTGATGATCAGTGCGATGTCGTCCGCATAGCACATCGTGATCCCTGCTCCAAGAGGCTGTAGTGACTAGTTGCTCCATGAGGAAGGTAAAGAGGAAGGGGCTTAGGATGCTCCCTTCTGGCATGCCGTTTTCAAAGGTTTGGTATTGTGAGAGGTGACCTTGGAACCTAACTTGAGCCTGCCTCTCATTGAGGAAGTTCTTTGTCCAGGTCGTTAGTCACGCTTCGACGCTTTTGAGTGCCAGCGAGGCCAGGGTGATCCCTGAAATTGGTGAGTTCAAAGGTATTTTTGAGGTCGATGAAAATTACCCCAGCATATTTGTCATGGATGGTGGAATTTTTTTTTTTTTTTTTTTTTTTTTGTGAGACAGTACAGTCTCTTGTCCCCAACTCCCCTCCTGTAGACATGTATATTAGGGTGCAGAGACCCCACTTGCCATTGGAGTCTTGCATGGACCATCTTTTCTGCTGTCCTGACTAGACAGCTCAGTAGCGAAAAGGAGCGAGTTTTTAGAGGATCTATAGATTTGGGAATGGGCTGTATGGATGCCTCCTTACAGGTCGTTAGATGTCGGCCCTTGTGATAAGGTAAATTGATTAGATACAATGGTTCTTGATGAATTTTGGCCCTTGCATACCAGATCATAGAAAAACGTTATTCTGTCTGCGCCGGCTGAGGTGTCTGACTTGGGGCATAGTGTATTCTGGAGCTCCTTGCTTATGAAGTCGACATCTGTAGCCGCCCACCCACTACAGGCTTTGTCGATTATTTGAGCATAGTCTTTCTGTTTTTTTTTTTTTTTTTTTTTTTTTTTTTTAAGGAAGTTTGGGACTCGACAGGTAGCTGGTCAGAGTTGCTTTGAGGAACCATGTGCTGGCCACCCGTATATATCCGGGGAAAGAGGAAGGGGACTGTGACACCACCCTTCCCCTCACCAAGTCCCAGCCCGCTCTTCGTCTCATTCATTTGCTCTTATTCTCTTTACAATTAAAAGAACAGTGCCTGAATTTTAATTCCACAGGCAGCCAGCCTCATCCTCGTGATAAATTTGGTATGATATTCAGAACTTAGAGACAATTAAAAGATGATCAAGTAAAGTGATGATTAATTAGAGCTGGGCACGTAACCGCCGCACAGGTAGTGCATTACTGTCAATGCGTTACTCACACATCAGGGGTTAATTGCGCTGAAAGCTGAACAAAAAATGATGCTTTCCCGGAAACAGAACTCAACAATGTCGCACAAAAAAAAAAAAAAAAACGTCTCAACCTTTGGAAATTACAATAATTCAAGTAGTAGTTATGTATTACTGGTAACGGATTATTTTGAAAGTCTTTGCATTACAGCGGAACTGCATTATCGATTTGGTAGTGCATTAATAATGTCGTAATGGAACAATAGAAGTAGTAACGAAAGTGCCCGACTCTGTGATTAACAACTTTTTTTTTCTATCTGGAATAGTCGTTTTTTCGCTATAATACTTGTATGTATGCATGTACGTATGTATGTGTGTATTTACGTATGTATGTATATATCTATCTATCTATCTATCTATCTATCTATCTATCTATCTATATATATATATATATATATATATATATAT
>CM035202.1:199137-220688 GCA_020233015.1 Callinectes sapidus | reverse complement strand
AGGGTCACTTAACAAGTCATGCACTGAACTTTTCTAAGCACTGCACTTTGTTGAGCTACTACTATACTCTCTCTCTCTCTCTCTCTCTCTCTCTCTCTCTCTCTCTCTCTCTCTCTCTCTCTCTCTCTCTCTCTCTCTCTCTCTCTCTCTCTCTCTCTGTGGGGTCTTGGTGGTATTTTTGGGCCTTCGGTGCTGGCGGCTCGGATTCAAATTCTTGCCAAACCTATTTGTCCAGTGGGAGATGTACCGTTCTCCCGTTAACCCTAGTGGTGCCATATGACCTAAGCTTTTAAGTCACAATAGCACTTTTACCGTCCTTGTCGACGATTTCCGTCGTCTTTTTACGGTTCCGTCAACTTTTTCCGTCATCATGAGTTAGACGAAACGCAGCGTTTTCCTGTAGCATCGATTTTTACTCAAAATAAGATCTATGGTTTTTAATTAATACTTTTAGAATAAAATTTATTTTTTGTCAGTCTTATTATTATAGAATAATCTTATTATCTTACCTAGGTAAAAATGTTATAAGTTGATATATATATATATATATATATATATATATATATATATATATATATATATATATATATATATATATATATATATATATATATATTTGTACATAATACAAATTGTTGTAGCCAAGCAGTGAAGAGGCTCAGTTGTTTGTTTACATTTTTCGGGGACTGCGACGCTCGTGAATGTTTCCAAGGTAGAACTTCCTAATAACACTGGCCAAGATGAACAGTTCATTTGTTTCTCAGTGGACAAAGCTGTCTGAAGAGTTTCTCATAGAGAGCATTAGAAGCCATCGTTGCCTCTGTGACCACAGAACAGCTGATTACAGCAAGAAAGGCATCAAGAGGGCAGCATATAATGCAATCACGTGCAGTTTGAGGGAAACATTCCCAGAGCTACACAACATAACAGCAGGTAAATTCCATGTTATTTGCTCCACCCCTTATCTGATCTTACCTAATTTAGAATCACGTGCAGTTTGAGGGAAACATTCCCAGAGCTACACAACATAACAGCAGGTAAATTCCATGTTATTTGCTCCACCCCTTATCTTATCCTACCTAATTTAGAATCACGTGCAGTTTGAGGGAAACATTCCCAGAGCTACACAACATAACAGCAGGTAAATTCCATGTTATTTACTCCACCCCTTATCTTATCTTACCTAATTTAGAATCACGTGCAGTTTGAGGGAAACATTCCCAGAGCTACACAACATAACAGCAGGTAAATTCCATGTTATTTGCTCCACCCCTTATCTTATCTTACCTAATTTAGAATGGCTTTAATCATCTGCTTTGACTCCAGTTTTTGAAAAACTTTTTTTCATACCAGGGTCTGTTAAAACTAACCTGATTTAAAATTTTCCCCGAAAACTAACATTCATCTTTTTTTTATTGTAAAGAAAATACTTCATTCCTTTTGAGAATTATTATGTGGTGTCCTTTTGTAAGTTCCACCCAGTCACTCAGTTTTTTTTTTCTTTTTTTTTTTTTAATATTGTTAAAATTCTATTTCAGAACAAGTTCGGTGTAAATATAACAACATGAGAACATACTTCATGAAAGAATACCGAAAAATTCAGACTGCTCAGAGTGGTTCAGCTGGTGGTTATACCTCAAAATGGGAGCTGTTCCATGCACTATCCTTTATCAAGGACACACTCAATAATTACACCACACAGTCAAGTGAAAGTTTCATATTTCAATTAAGTATTTTTGTAAATATATAGTAAAACTATACATGAACATAATAAGGAATATTTGATGAATTCTTTATAGATGTATAGTGGTATGAAGTGTCTGTTATTATTGTTTTCTCTTACTAATCATTTCCTGAGAAATGTGTCTTTGGCATTACTTTACACGTTAATTTTCTCCTTTTAGGCAAGTCCTCAGCCAGCACTCGAACAAGTCCTTCTCATTAATGAAGATGGTATTGATGAACCATGCTTCATTTCCACAGCCACCTCACTTGATTTGTCAGGAGCTAATACAGCATCCTCAACCTCAACCTCATCTAGTCAAAGTACATCTTCTCTAGCTAGTACTCCACTGCCATCTCCATCCAACATTCCAAAAAACAAGAAGAAGAAGAAGATGAACGATGACCACTTTGATGAAGATTGTATGAAAGCCGTCAAAGTGCTAAAGGACAGCATGCAGCCAGATGAATTCTGTTCCTCTTTTGTAAAGACTGTTGAGCATTGGATGCGGGACTTCACAGAAGATACACAGAAGAAAGTGGCAATACAAATATATGAAGTGCTTAGCAGTGTAGGTAGTGAAGGTCGTGTCCCCAAGTAAAAAATAAAATACAATACTAACAGACAAAGTTTTAATCAGTCTTATCTAAATATATACAATCAAAGATATCTACATTATACATAGGGCAGTTCAATGCATGTGAAGCATTTCAGCTTGCCATGGGACTCTTCCTTCATTGTTAAAATAAGCTAACAAAGTCTCCCTGACTACCTTGGCATCATGGCCATGTCCTCGGCCAATTGGTGGAAGAGGTTGCAGCCCACCCTGGGTCTCATTGTTCCAGTTATGCACTTCAGAGCTCTTCCTCTCTACTGATGGTGATGTATTTCCACGTAAATAATTGTGAAGAACTACTGTAGCTAGCACTATATCCTTAACATTATCAGGAGATGTGGATATTGGTTTTTTGAAGATCTGAAATCTTCCAGCCAAGATTCCGAAAGCATTTTCAGATGTACGCCTTGCACGTGACAGACGATAATTGAAGATCAACTTTTCATCTGGCAGATCTCTTCCTGGGAATGGTTTCATCAAATATTTTTTTAAAGGAAATGCATCATCTCCAACAATTACATAAGGACACTGCCTATTTGAGAATGGAAGAAATGTACCAGATGGAATGTTGATCTTGTTTTCTTCAAGAGCAGTTTTCAATCCACATCTTTCCCACACTCCAGCATCACTTGCACGTCCACTAGCACCTACATTAACATACATAAATTTGTAATTGGCATCAACCAATGCCATCATTATGAGACTGAAGTGTCCCTTGTAATCATAATATTCTGATCCAGAATGCGGTGGTTTGGCAATCAACACCCTCTTTCCATCCAGAGCTCCAATACACATTGGAAAATTCCACTGTGTAAAGAAGCTGTTGGCAACCTCCTGCCACTCACTCTGGTTGGATGGAAGGTGTAGGTGGTCTGGTTGCAGCACTTTGTAGATGGCTCTACATACTGCAGGGATGATCGATGAGATCAAATTGTGGCTGATGCGGAACTGGCAGCTTAGTGATGCATGAGATTCTCCTGAAAAGATTGAATTTTTTTTAGGATTTCATTGAATAAATGCAAGGTATCTGAAATCTGTGGGTATATGACACCTCACAATCACCATCAATACCAATTTCTTTGTGTTTCATAATATACAAATTTGAATGAAGACATGGGTGTAAGTGAACAGAGCAAAACCGGGTTGTTTTTACATTGATACGAGTGTAATTACTTATGTCTAATTTAAGTTGCAGTATCCTGAAGGACAAACATGCAGATGCAGTCCTTCAGTACATACTTGTAAAACATGTTTATATGATTCTGAACTGAATCTACAAACTCAATGACCTAGTATATCAGAGAACAGTAATACTGTCAGTTATGTGTTAGCAAAATGAGCTGAAAGAAAGTCTATAAATTTTTCAGTCACAGGCAGCATTATGTTCAATTATTTGGGTTCAGGGTTAACAGCTCAAACCAGCTGGGGACCAAAAAATTACACTAGTGCTCTGTTAAGCAAGTATTTTTTTTATTTTTTTTCAGAAGGATATCAATGAGAGAGAGAAAAACTACATTTTTTGGGTGTGTTTGGATAAGATTATACTGATAATAATACTATATATCTAAGAAGTACTAACATTGTGAGGAAAGTGTGATACTAATAGCTCAAACCAGCTGGGGACCACAAAACTACACTAGTGCTCTGTTCAGCATCAATGAGAGAGAAAACTACATTTTTTGGGTGTGTTTGGATAAGATTATACTGATTATAATACTATATATTATCTAAGAAGTAGTAAAATTGTGAAGAGAGTGTGATACCAATAGCTCAAACCAGCTGGGGACCACAAAACTACACTAGTGCTCTGTTAAGCATGCTTTTTTAATTAGTTCAGAAGGATATTAATGAGAGAGAAAAACTAGGTTTATTGGGTGTGTTTTGATATTATACTGATTATAATTCTACATATCTAAGAAAATCAAGTACTGCTCTCACTCACTCAACAAAGCTTGTTTCCCACAGGACCCCAGGCTTTTAGCAGTGCCTGGGATTATGAAGAAACAAATGGCTTGTGCCAGAAAGTAATATCAGTTACTCGAATTTCACCAAAATACGCCAGAATAACTATTTTTCCCTCAGAAACGACTTGAGAACTTCTTCCTGCAAATTATACATAATAACATATACTGGGACTGACCTGTAGCCAAATAACGAAGGGTGAGTGTCAGACGCTCCCCTGCAGTCACTGCCTTCCTCATCTTGGTGTCAGCCTTGGCAATGTGTGGGGTAACTAGCTGCAACAGCTCCTGGTACTGCTTGCAGTCCAGACGGGTGAAGTTTTTCAACGTCTCGTGGTCTTCTAAACGCAGTTCTCTCAATAGTCTGTGGTAAACACTTTCCTTTTCTCGACGAGCCAGCCACGAACGCATCCATAAACGTTTCTTGGCTAGTCTGGCTCGTTTCCTCCTCTGTACACACATAATAAAATACAAGGCAGCAGCAGCTACCTGGGGCGTTCGAGGAGCCATGCTTGTTTACAGTGGGAGAAGGCAAAAGCGCGGGCTCGTGTGTGACGGCGATCGTCGACAAAAGTTGACAGTCTTCAGAAAGTTGACGAAAAAAATTGACGGAAAAGTGCTAGTGTGACGCCGCCTTAGGGCTGATGAATAGCCTAGGCTTCATGTTTGTTATTACACTCCTATGAAGGTATGTAAAACTAAATAGAAGGATATGTATACACACACACACACACACACACACACACACACACACACACACACACACACACACACACACACACATATATATATATATATATATATATATATATATATATATATATATATATATATATATATATATATATATTTATTTTTTTTTTTTTCCATCTTTCGGCTATTCCCATTTTTTTGGGTCGCCACAGCAGGTCACTGGTCTTTGAAGAGCTCCGCATATTGAGTTGGCAGATATTTTTACGCCGGATGCCTTTCCATGACGCAACCCTCCCCATTTATCCGGGCTTGGTACCGGCACTGAGTTGCACTGGCTTGTGCCCCCAGTGGCTGGGTGTGTGTGTGTGTGTGTGTCACACACTACACACCGGGACGGCGAGGCCACAACCCCTCGAGTTATATCCCGTACCTACTTGCTGCTAGGTGAACAGGGGCTAGATACACATTAAGAGACTCGCCCATTTGCCTCGCCGCGCCCGGGGATCGAAGGATATATTCTATACCAAATTTGACTGTACTGGACCAGTGTCCCTCTGCCGTGATGCACTCATTATCATAGGTGACATAAATACTTTCTAGCATTGAGAGGGCTGGGTTACAAGCTATGTGTTTGCCCCCATGGCTCTGGTATCAGGAACGACAAATGCTCTTTCCTTTCAAATTTATTGGGAATTGCAGGAGTCTCACTGAGGATGTCAAGTGTCATTTAAATGCTAATGACCTCCGACCTGCCTATCGAGCACTATCGAGTGCTGTCCAAACAGAAGATGGTTGCCTTGTATCGAACGCAGATGGGTAGATGATATGTTAGACTGGGTACTTTGAGCAGCTGTTTATGGTGGATCCTTCAAGTGAGTAATTCCAAACTGTAAGGCTACAGATGCTGAATCCTGATCAACATATTGAGAAAACTGTATTCTCCATTGACGATGTCAAAGAGGTTGAGGCAAAGTTGAGCGGTGGAAAGGCTGCTGGCATCTGTAACATCACAGCGGAGCTGGTCAGAGCTGGGGCAGAGGCCATGGTCCGTGCGCTGCATGTTGTCTTGACTATTGTATGACACTCGGGTACCATTCTCGCTAACTCAAAAAAAAAAGATTGGTCGTCCCTATCTGGAGGAGGGAAGGGAAACCCTCAGGATTGCAACAACTACCGAGGTATAACAGTGCTCAGCATACTAGACAATGTGCTTGTTCATTTGCTATTAATGCAAATCTGCGTCATCTACTGAAACAACAGAGATCTGAACATCTTGCATTCACACCCGGAAAGTCAACAACTGATAGGATCCTAGCGCTTCCTTGCATAGACTGGGTACTAGGCAAAGCTGTAGACCAAAGTCATTGTGAAACATCTGTCGGTAAAAACTGAGGTTAAAGATTTTGTTTTTACCGATCATCCAGTAATCTTTCCTGAGCCACTGGAGGTTCTGGTAATGACTCAAGAGGCACTGAACAAGGAGATGGAGCCCTTGGGACTAAAGGTTTCTTGGTCCAAGACCAAAGTTCAGGTGTATGGAGGCTCACTGGATGAACAATACAGTTTGTCCATGCGTGTGGCGAGGACACTGAGATCTCAGAAAACTTCTGTTGCCCATATCAAGTAAACCAGCTTACCAATACACTGAACTTACCAGACACAGGCTTCCCATGCACTGACAGTATTAACAGAACTTTGTTTCTTCTGAAATGTACGAATGTGCGCCTTCTGATCATATCTGGTCATATTCGAGCCTGGGAGGGATACACGTATAATTAGCCATTACTATCCTTTTCAGCATGTTCTCCCTGCATACCAGACACTCAGAGGTTGACTCACCCAAGTCCCAGTCTTTACCGGTCTCCTCGTAGCATACGATTAAGGGTCTGATGATAAGTTCAAGGGCTCTTTGTTTTTGTGGGTGATACACAATCAGCACAACAGGCATCACTCCCAGCTCCTGCATAGACCCTTGGAAGAGATGCGAGGTGAAGTTAACTCCTCGATCAGACTATTTCCTTGGGCAACCCAAACTTAGAAAAAAAACTTAGCATATGTACAACTACAGGTTTGACACCCGACCTTGACACTACTCATGGGAATGGCCTTCTGGAAACCTGATTCTCGCATCCGCGATAGCGAGCAAGGATTGGTTACAGGCAGAGTCGACCTTATCGACCAAGACACGAGTAAAAAGAGGTTCTACAGAAGGAATGAGGATCAGTAGTGACACAGGAGTCTTACGATTCAGCTTCCCGATCATTTGACTCAAATGGCAGCACTTAATCAACCTGGCCATATCATGCATAATGCCTGACCAATAAATGTTATCTTGTAGCCTGTGGATAATTTTTGGCATTATCAAGAGCCTTACCAGGTAGGCCAATGGGTGAGTTTAGGTAAATCCACCCCATAACCAATAGTCACCACTACCTGCTCCACATCCAACACTCCTTGATCAGCCTTTGCAGTCACTATCCACCTTCATATAATACGGTAGACATTCCTTCCTCTTCTAACTTTTCACCATTTACTTCTCGGGAGATTAGAGTCACCTAACTTACATTCCCCTATTGCTTTTTTTTCCCAGCTCATCAGTCCCAACTGCATATAAATCAGACAGATGAGGTATTTCTTTCCCCACTTTGTACTATGATAGATACAACCAATATAATTCTTCCTGATCTTACTGCTTCCTTCCTAAGAAAACAGAAGGCGATAGAGGTCACGCACCTTCTCGAGAAGGCACTCCAGGTCAAGAGAATCAACCATTCTTTCACACACAACCAATTGTGAAAAGAACAACTGCACCCTTATCAAATCATTTTCCAACACGAAATCGACAGTCTTTACCGGGAACTCATTCGCTACTGCCACTAATCCTGACATCAACAGACATGGGCAGTCGGGCAGTGTCAGGGACATGATAGGTAGAAATTCATTGTATTTATACATGTGGATATTATCTGATGCAACATCTCTATAAGATGGTGCAATACTTCAGAAATGCTGACACAGCTTTGTCCTCTACAAGGAGTTGCATGTGTTTATATATATATAACTTGGCATTTCAATTGTTATTGTATCCATAGGATGTAACATTTACTAAAATATAATAATATAAACTCTCTAAGTAGGATGTAGTTTATAAGATATCACTATATGAGATACAATAATGTACTTGAACATTGAGGCATCACACACACACACCCATCCCTGCATCACATGACCACGCCTCGAAGTCAGCAGTTTCCTGCGGCGTGAGGCGCGGCGGGCTGCACCGCCAGGAGAGAAGAAATCGAGCTGTGGTGTGAGGCGGGTTGGGTGGAGACCCAACCGGGCCGCCGCGTGCCGGTCTTCCCCCGGTTTTGCGTGAGAGAAGAAATCGAGTTGCGGTGTGAGGCGGGTTGGGTGGAGACCCAACCGGGCCGCCGCTGGCCGGTCTTCCCCCGGTTTTGCGTGGTGTTAGGGGTGTGAGGACTTGTGTGTGTTGTGCCGTGAACGTGTGTGTTCTCGGGACTCAAGTGTTCTCTAAGTGATCTCCCAAGAGACAGACTTAACACTTATCCGAGAAAGACAGTGACATTACGTTCTAACCGTGTGTCTTGAAATCATTGTAAATATCATCCCTAATATATTACCTTTTATAATCTGAGTTTTCCTTAAAAAGCTGGGTTTGAGAACTATAATACATATATAAATAAACCAGTAAACCGCTCACCACAAATATTCAAAGATTCACTTAAACCATTTACATTCGCGAACTAACCCACCAGTCCTTACATAAAATGGTGAAACAGCGTGGGATGAACCACTGAAAACATTAAAAACCTAGGAAACTCAGAAAAACGAAACATTGTGAAACAAGCTAGTGAGCGAACACAAACGAGAAAGAGAGGAGTGAGATGGTAGTGACCTTGTTATGAGCGACCAAATCGCTGACACGACCCAAATTTGTTGTGACAGCGCTGGCTGCTTCTTCTCTCCTGTCTCATCGCTCTAAAGACACTCCTGCATAAGGCTTGTTTCGCAGCACTCACGGTACTTTGAAACCACACACACACCACCACCACCACCACTTCAACTATACTTGCTGGTGGCTGGGTAACAAACTACTCAGCCTGAATACATCTATTTACACCAAAACCTCGGTGTATTGGAAGGGCTTGGTCGTCGTCGGCTGGGGCCAAGGATATTATAGAATCCTTGGCTAGGACGCATTGGGCGTGGTACTTTGGTCCGGGCGTGGGAATCGCGGAGCTGACCCTTGAACTCCGCGCCCGCCTGGTGGAAGCTGCACCAACCCCCCCGTTCCCGCCACCCTCTCAAGGACGAGTGAGGGTGACATAAGTTGACTTGGCACCTGCCGCAGTGTTGCTACCGAAGAGGAGCACATAGTAACCTTAGGTATAGGTGAGAAAACAACAGAGTAGCTGACACTACATGAATACTTAAGTAATTACATCACTTGTTGGCATAATTATTGGTGATGAAATATTACTGAGCCGTCACATTTTCTGAAATTAAGAATAATGTGATGTGAGCCTTTAAATCTAGTAGTGTAATTTGTATCTCTCTGTTATATGTTTTCATCTATATTTATCTATATCTTATATAACTATAATAACAACAATGTTATTTGTGTTTATCTTTATGTATTTCTCTTTTCTTTAATTTTCTTTGAGGCGTCAGAAATTACCTTAAACTAGCCTGAAGTACGAAAAGATGAAATTGATGCATGCTTAAACAACAGGGGAAAAGCTTTTGACTATGGGTTCTCTCAGGAGCCTCGCTTCCTCAAATGGTGAGATTGTTCCTACCTAAACCGTTCCTACAGTTCGGGATTTTCCCGCTAAAGAGGGTCAGAGAACGCTTATCAACTCTAGAAGTAAATCTGACGATGAGGTTGTCGAAAGACACCTAGATTCCTCAGGTACTTCCGAGCAATCATTAGATCAAGGGAAATGGACAGTTGTTAAGGTTACGGTAATTGGAAGTCATGTCATTCCAGATCGTACAGCCATGCATGTCCCTGTCTCCGTTCAAAGCGCACGTGTAGGTTCTGACATCTGCGTAGAAGGTCTTAGCCAACATAAAAATGGCAGAGATAAGCTGTGGAAACCACACTTTCTACAGTGCGAGAGACACATAAAACAAACGGTTTTTGCTAAATTCTGAGTTAATGAGCGCACTGATTCAGTTGCTGAAAAGGCATCGTGACGTTTTTGCCCTTACTCAGTGAACCGTTAGGTGCAACTGATACAGCAGGGCACCAGGTAAATTAAAACAATGCAATATCTACATCTCTACCTATGTATCTTAGTCCCTATGTCCATTTTCCTACTGTGATTGTACTATTCTCATCTTCTGTATTGTCTTCGTGACCTTGTACTGTTGTTTTAAACAAGTTACGTCATTGCATTATGATCTTAAAGTAAAACTCCAGCAACAGCCAGAAAACACTGAGGGTACACCAGTTTAACATGGATAGGTACATGTCTTCAGGACATCGCAAGGACGCGATGTTATAGGTGACCGAGCGATGTTAGGGACATGATAGGTAGAAATTCATTGTATTTATACATGTAGATATTATCTGATGCAACATCTCTATAAGATGGTGCAATACTTCAGAAATGCTGACACAGCTTTGTCCTCTACAAGGAGTTGCATGTGTTTATATATATATAACTTGGCATTTCAATTGTTATTGTATCCATAGGATGTAACATTTACTAAAATATAATAATATAAACTCTCTAAGTAGGATGTAGTTTATAAGATATCACTATATGAGATACAATAATGTACTTGAACATTGAGGCATCACACACACACACCCATCCCTGCATCACATGACCACGCCTCGAAGTCAGCAGTTTCCTGCGGCGTGAGGCGCGGCGGGCTGCACCGCCAGGAGAGAAGAAATCGAGCTGTGGTGTGAGGCGGGTTGGGTGGAGACCCAACCGGGCCGCCGCGTGCCGGTCTTCCCCCGGTTTTGCGTGAGAGAAGAAATCGAGCTGCGGTGTGAGGCGGGTTGGGTGGAGACTCAACCGGGCCGCCGCTGGCCGGTCTTCCCCCGGATTTGCGTGGTGTTTGGGGTGTGAAGACTTGTGTGTGTTGTGCCGTGAACGTGTGTGTTCTCGGGACTCAAGTGTTCTCTAAGTGATCTCCCAAGAGACAGACTTAACACTTATCCGAGAAAGACTGTGACATTACGTTCTAACCGTGTGTCTTGAAATCATTGTAAATATCATCCCTAATATATTAACTTATATAATCTGAGTTTTCCTTAAAAAGCTGGGTTTGAGAACTATAATACATATATAAATAAACCAGTAAACCGCTCGCCACAAATATTCAAATTTCACCTAAACCAATTTATATTCGTGAAGTATCTCCAAAGCATAACAGCAGTTTCACCGGGATAAAATCCTGAATATCAAACAACATGCATCAGGACGCAGCTCATAACTGCGGAAGATGGCATATTTAAACACCTAGTAATCTGTTAATTCATCCACAATTGTAGGATTGTAAGCCTACAGCACCTTGCCATTCAGGACACTGCACACCATTACTACCCACTTGCCCTACATCCACTGGAACTAATGAGCTTTCCTCTTAGAATTATATATGAAAAAAAAGTAACCTTTCTCTTATGAAATGCTTTAACAAACTTACTCACTATACCCACATTTCTTTTTGCCTCCACCCTCATGGTGGTTGAATTTTTCATGTTTCAGCCTTTATCTCGGTTTGCCTTTGAATTCTTTTTGTTTTATTCATTTTTTTTTCTCCCAATTCTCTTTCTTTTCTGGCTTTTGATTTCTTTACGTTACATATGGAACAACGCGTCATGCAGTAAACCTACCCACGCTCGCTAATCCAGGCAGCGGTAAGATAAAAGGGGGGACACAGGTCTGTATAAGAATGAAGTGAATCACAATGGTCTCTGGGTCGTCTCTCCAGTAGGTAAAGAACCAGCCACAACTGTGTAACTCCAACTCTCTGTACCAAAAGGACTTACATAATCTCTAGATTCAGTCACAGTAGTTTACTGCGCCCCTGATATGAATGAAAACGGACCATATCTGTACTGCGACACGAAGCCTCAGGTGGAGTTCCTACAAAAGACTATAACTATCTGCAACCTTAGGCATCCCACCATGAAAATCACCCTTTCTTTACCCCTTCTATAGAAGTATCACCAATCTCCTCACCACCACAGTAACATGGAATATGGGTTTCGCAATCTTGGTAACCCATTGCTCCTAAACCTGAAACTCCCAAATAGTTTGTAAGCTTTCTCAATTCAAATCCTGTCAGAGGACAAAGCTGTTCTGGGAAGAGCTAAACCGTGAGGAAACTCACATAATCGTCCTGAGAAATCATATGCAAAAGAACTTTTACCACTTTCCATCCTCTTGTAATGATTTTGGTGAAATATGTGTGTTGTTGCCTTAGAGATGTATATAAAAGAAACTTTGATAAAGTATGTCACAAAACTTCAATCTCAAAACTGCCCTCATACGGTTTCTATCCTTCCCTTTGCAACAGTTTACCTCAATTTTAACCTCTTAACAATTATATTGCTGTTATGTTAGATGACCACATTTCTCCTATATTTATTAACAGTGGTGCTCTTATGGATTCTGTCCTGTCACCCGGTCTTTTCATATTATTCATTATTGATCTTCTAAACCAAACTTCTTGCCCTATCCATTTCTACGCTGATGATACCATCCTACACTTTTCCACGACTTTTAACAAACGACCAACCCTTCAGGAAGATAACATATAACGCAAGGATGTTGCAGAACGCTAGACTTCTAATTTTTCTATGATTTTCAGTAGCGGCAGAGAAAATTTACTAGTATTCAATGCCTCAAAAACTAAATTTCTCAATCTATTAACTTGACACAACCTTCCAGGCAACTTACCTCTCCTTTAATAACGCCCAAGTCTCTACCTCTTCTACAATAAATATTATCGGTCTCTTCATTACTTATATTGTAAACTGAAAACCTCACTTCTGATCTTATGTTAAAACAAATTCTATGAAGTTAGGCGTTCTGAGGCGTTTCCGCCACCTTTTTCAGCCTCCCAAATACGAACTATGTACAAGGGCCTTATCCTGTCATACAAGAAGTGTTCTTTTTTGTATGTGAGAATTCCATTCCCATAGTCTTATTAGATAGGGTGAAATCAAAAGCTTTTTGTGTTATCAACCTTTCTCCTCAGACTGTTTGTCTTCAGTCCATCCTTTATCACTATTTCAAAGCTAACTGCTCTATTGATCTTCATAACTACATTTCCCTTCCTCCTGTGCCCTTAAAACCGGCATATGTGCCAGTTTTAGCAGGCCGCTCTTACAGCCTCTTTCTTGAAAGCTAGCGGTCCCACAAACGTATCCTGGACGGATACGCCGTGTTTAGTCCGTTAAGAGGACCAACTAGCGAGAGGTTTTTTCCCGTTCTGACCCCAAACCCATAATGCCTTATGGGCGATATTGCCTTCTCTTAAGGGAAACGGAAACGCCGTTTAACTGCCACTCTCTCTCTCTCTCTCTCTGTTTATTTGGTGAAAACAACTCGCAGGTCACTGTGCGCTGCAACGCACCCACAATTTACAGCAACAAAATATATACACATATATACATAAAGTGCGTGTATGTTTTCTGTGTGTGTGAAAGATGTGTATGTAAAAGAGACACAGCAGATGTATGTATTTGTTTGTGAAGAGAAGGGGTGAAGTAGAAATAATCGGTGTTTCTAGGTGGAGAAAATAAAATGTGTAAAGAGAGTAATAGAGAACGTGAGTAGAGAATGGTGGAAGTTGAGGGCACACAAGACTAGATTAAAATGCACACTACACCCTTCATGCAAAAGGTTTTCTTCTTCCACTGACCCCTATTATGTCAAACCGTTTAATGCAAGAGTTAACCAGTACTCTCAATCATTCGTTTGTTTTTCAGGTAAACTCTAGAACTCCCTACCTGTTTTTATATTTCAAACCTCCATTCACATGACTTTATTTAATAGGAAGTTTTTAGGACATTTGGCTAATTCTATTAAACCGTCTGGGGGTTTCGAAATAATTGGCTCACGATCCTCATTATATTTCTGTGAAAACTATGTCTATAGGCATGTATTATGCACACACTTTCAGACCTATAAGTCGTTTTATGTAAGAGCAGGAAAATAAAAACGTGTTTTTAAAAAAAATTTAATTCGATATTTCTCCCACATGCAATGACCTACATAGCTCAAAAAATTACCAAAGAAACTTTAAGCAGAATAGAACATATTTATCAAGGGAATTTTTTATATCTCGTTTCGTTAAATAATGAGAATTTTTTCAATTTTCATGGTGGTTGGGCGGTCATTTATTTTTAATTCAACTATTTTTTCGAAAATAAAAAATCTGGTTGATAAAAATGCTGCCCAAACACTCCTCTTTCCAATGATGTATTGCTCATCAAAATCGGTCAATTAGCGGCAAAGATATATAAGCAGAAGTAAGTACTTTTATCAAATTTAAAAAGCCGCGAAAAATGACCTTTAAAGTTAGCGGGCATTTAAACAGCTGTCACTCTCACTCTCCCAAGCCGCGCGCTCATTACACACTCGCTACCCCTTCCTCGCTCCTCCCACGACGCTCTACACTTATCATTTGATGTTATTTCTTATTACAGATGGTATCTGGTCCCCCTTATGACACCACCCTCCTCGTTGTAGCCAGATTTACTGTCATACTAGAAGTTTCCCGGTTGATACTCGTCACTGTAGTCAAGCTTCCTCTTCCTTTTTGATGTCTTCACTGCAACTCTCACTGTCTCGTGTTCTTGTATTTGTTGTGCTTTCTTGATAACTTGGTTAGTCCCGAAGAGATGCGTGATGAGACTCACATGATTGCCAAAGTTGTGTTGCAAGACAGTGACTCGTGACAAAAAAGTTATGCGAAACCTGCCAGCATGCTTGGTCTTAGAAGCTTTGCTCCACAACTTGGAGTGCAAGGACTCGTTTGGGTTCTGAGTGAAACCTTGCAAGCATCTCTTCAGCAGCTTCTCTTCTACTAGGTCCTTGTAGACTCCTCTAATGAGTTCTAGCTTCTCTAGGGGAAGTTTAGCCAGGTACAAGTTCTTCTCGGCGTGTGACTGAGCTGTCTCATTTCTCGCCTTTGCACGGTTGTAGAAGCACCACGAGTCAGCATCCTTGGGGCAGAAATGATGGGTAGGTTTTTCTTCAGTGGAGCAGAGGTGCCAGTATCATGCGAATACAGCTGCCTTCATTTCTTGATAAGTTTTGCCAACGTTGTCTCTTATGGCCTTCCCATAATAGCTTGACAGCTTATTGATGATGTCATCAGTAAGCTGACGAGCACCGCCGAGGACACTTCTCTTCATTTGTTTTCCCGTTTTTGTGGTGATTACTTCACTCGTCTCCTTCTTCAACTTCCGTAGTCTGGTGCCCAGCCGTTTGCTTACATGATTTATACATTCTTCCTTGATGACAGGAACGTCGTACGGTCCCTGCCCATCATTCAGTGCCATTACAGCACTGTGTGCACTGGAGTCACCGTCGCCAACAAAAGTCACGTACTTCATTTTATGCTGCAAGGAACGTGACCACAGCCTCAGTGCTCCTTCTTTCTCCATGGCTCCAGCTTTCCCATCGAAGTTCATGTGGCACACATGGTCTTTCTGCTCCTTGCAAATGATACAGTAGTTGCATAGCACCTCCATGTCGATGACAGTCCTCGTGTGTGCATCGAGGACGAAGCAACAGCCAATGTGTGATTTGTGTCCCCGTGTCATCCAGGTGCCATCGAAGGTCACAGCCACTGCAACATTACCATTATCATCTTCCTCTTCATCAAGTTCTTCATGGTAGTATTCCCTCACTTTCTTCCTGGCAACTTCCATCAGTTCTTCATAGTATGGCTTCATTTTCTTGAAGAGGTATGAGCAATGTGTGATGTACGTGTGTGAACTGAAAGCTTCGCCATGAAATCCCACAGATTTCAGTAAACCACCACGCCCAACTCCGGAGATCACACTGATGTAAACTTTAACTAAATTATATTCCGAGAAACCATCTACTTTTCGTGGTGGAGCGTCACTAACAATCTCGCCACATGATGTACACTCAACAATGAAAGAGGCATCCATGTTGAGTGTTGTAGGAATAACTTGGACTCGACCATTACACCCCCTTTTGGGACACTTCAGGCGGGATACAAGTGCCTGGAGTTGCTCTTCAGAGATGGTGTACCGTGTGCTGAAGTGTGTTTGTGGCTGTGATAGAGAACATTCCATAATCTTCACTCGTTTCTGGTGAGAAGATAATCCAGAAGATGGAGTGGGACGGGATGGTGGTTTTGTAAATGCAGCTTGTCCCGACGTAGAGGGTTGAGGAGGTGTAGCAGGTGGAGGTGGTGGTGGTGGTGGTGGAGGTGGTGGTGGTGGTGGCGGTGGAGGTGGTGGTGGTGGTGGTGTACGCGCTCGACTCGCTGCCCTTTCTCTCTTTCTATTCTTGGCTAGTAACTCTCTTCTTCCTTTCTTCCACTGCTTGGGTCTCCCCATGGTGTTGTACAAGATGAGGTAGGTTTCAAACTTGTTTGGCAAATACCGAGGGAGGGAGAGAGAGGAGGGAGTGTGACAGCCCGCTCCTATTACTGCCTGGTAAGTGAGGGAGGGAGGTGTGTAGACAGCGCGGCGCCAAGCTCCCTCCCTCCCTCCTCCTACACAAAGTTGACAGATACTACAATATTGCCATGCCATAACACTCGCTATGTTATATTATACGCTAAATATAACATGATATAGGCAGGTGTATAAGAATGTGACGATGGGAGTGATGACCGGGGAGGGGGCCGAGAGGGGTGCAGGTGGGAAATGAGCCATAACTATCGCATTTTTTCGTATTTCACCAAAATATTCTAACACAAGTTTCCCCAGACGCATACGAAGACGTGAGAATTTTTTCATTTTTTTCGATTTTTTTCAAAAATATTCGTCAGACGGTCCCCTTAAGAAGACTGGCAAATTAGTGAGGTTTTCAGTTTATTTAATTTGTTACCCTTGGCCAGCTCTACCTTCTTAAAAAAAAAAAAAAAAAGGAATTTGTATTTCCGAGCATGTGTTAAGGATCAGTTTTAGGGATATTGTTATTTTTAAAATATATCAAAGATTTGAATAATGAAATTGGTAATCACCATAGTTAATTTACGGATGATACGAATATAGATGTATAAATGAGGTTATATTTGAATGTCATCCATCGCTTTGCAAACAAATAATGCAGTTGTGGTTTCCTTCTCTATTGACACGTGGTTACCCACAATGAACCGCCCCTCCTCTCTTTAAGATAACACCTGAACTTAGGAAAACTTCATTTCAGTACATTTTTTTTTCGAGGGTTACACTCAAAAATGTTATCTGACCCATACCTTAGAGAGTCATTTGTTAAGATGGGACCTGACAGAAGTCTTTAAGTGGTGGATAGATTATAACCAAGGGGACAAAGAAAATTCTTAACATCAATATCCAAAATAAAACCAGAAATAATGGGTTCAAGCTTGAAAAATGTATGTATCAGACAAAAAAGATGGGAAGGAACTGGTTCTTGAATAGATTGGCTGATGAATGGAACGGACTCAATAATCAGGTTTGTACTGCAAAAACAATGGAACTTTAAAAGATATATATAAGATTACAAAGATATATGGATGGAGATGATGGGTGGAAATACTAAATACAGGACTACTACTGGTGGTTTCTGGCATCTTCATTTAATTTCTTGTGTTCTTATTTTCACTCACGAAGCCAGCACAGGCTTAGCAAAGAAGATGTGGCTCTGCTGACTGCTGCTAGGAGGCCGGTAGCATCCTGGTCGCTAGATATGGATAGACACAACTCCCTCAGGCAATCGGGGACCAGCTATATACAGTCAATATTCAGGTATCCAATGAACTTTCAAGGTAATTCCTGGATATGAAGAGATAAATAAGTAAATTAATATATATATATATATATATATATATATATATATATATATATATATATATATATATATATATATATATATATATATATATATATATATATATGTAGCGGCTCCCACAACTGAGTCTTCGAACCGTCGCTTACCCAGCTCGAGCTCTCTCCTGTTACCGAGGACTCGAGGCACCATTCCTAGAGCTCGAGCAGACGGGTTGGCCTGGCGTGACGTGGACGACCAATCAGCGTGAGCCGGAGTCGAGTTGGTGAGGCGAGGCTACCAAGGAAGGGGTTCTCACCTGGCAGCTAACACGTCTACATCGCTCCTGTCTCGCATTATTAGCTGTACCTGCTTCCTTCAATAAACTGAGCCACTTTCTACGTGTTTACTTCCGAACCACTACAGAGGTGACCCTGGAGTGACACGCGCCGACAGTCGCCATGCCTTCGGAAGACAAGGAGCAGCAGAATGCAATGTCTCTCAAACTGCCGACGTTCTGGACCTCCCAGCCGCAAGTGTGGTTCGAGCAAGCGGAAGCCCAATTTCACATCCGCCAGATTACCGTGGATGCCACCAAGTATTACTACGTGGTCAGCTCGCTGGACCAGGAAGCAGCCGGACGTATCATCGATTACTTACGCCAGCCGCCAGCCGACACAAGAAGTACGAGGGCATCAAGAAGCTTCTTATCAGCACCTTCGGTCTCAGTAGGCGGGCCAGGGCAGCGAGGCTCCTGCACATGAACGGACTTGGTGACCGCAAACCATCCGACCTCATGAACGAGATGCTCGCTTTGTTGGATGGACACAGGCCCTGCCTTCTCTTCGAACAACTTTTTCTTGAGCAAATGCCCGACGATATTCGACTCATCATCGCCGACGACGACTTCACCGACCCCCGCGAGCTGGCGGCACGGGCAGACGTGCTGTGGCAGGCCAAGCAGCAGGGTGAAGTCACTCTTACCAACGCTGTGTCGCGAACTAGTGTCTCCAGTGGCGGTGTGACTACTACTTCGCCCGATACAAGTGTTCACAGTGATGGTGTAACAGGGACTGTGTCTGTGAATGCCGCCAACAAGACTAAGTGGTGCTACTACCACCAGAGGTGGGGCCCGGTAGCCCGCCGTTGCCGCCCACCATGCACGTATCCGGGAAACGCCCTGGCCGGCCGTCGGTAGTAGCCACTGCCGCCGGCCACGATCACCGCCTCCTGTATCTCTCAGACCATCACTCGGGGCGGCGTTTCCTTGTTGACACGGGGGCTGAGGTTAGTGTTCTACCTCCTTCTGGCCCTGATACTCGCTCGGGGAAGACAGGTCCTCCCCTGACGGCCGCCAACAACAGCACCATCCGGACTTACGGGACACGCAGGATAGCCCTCAACTTCAACTCTTGTCGCTTCCAGTGGACCTTTACCATCGCTGACGTCTCGCAACCCCTGCTTGGTGCGGACTTTCTTCGGGCACACTCTTTACTGGTTGATGTGAAGGGGCGACGCCTCGTTAACTCTGAGACGTACGAGTCATTAAACCTGCGCCCCGCTGCCTGGCCTGCACCCCACCTCGGCTCGGTGACCTGCTCCGACAATGAGTATGCCAAGATCCTGGCGGACTACCCGGACATCCTGACGCCGCAGTTCCAGTCAGTCACACCGAGGCATGGGGTTATGCACCATATCCCCACCACTGGCCCACCTCTCCACGCACGTGCTCGTAGGTTGCCTCCTGACAAGCTCCAACAGGCCAAAGACGAGTTCTGAAAGATGGAGGATATGGGCATTGTGCGACGCTCTGACAGCCCATGGGCGTCTCCGCTACACATGGTCCCGAAGTCATCTGGAGGCTGGAGACCTTGTGGGGACTATCGCCGTCTGAACAAGGTTACGACAGCCGACCGTTACCCAGTGCCTCACATTCAGGATTTCGCTGCAAACCTTGACGGTGCCCGAATCTTTTCAAAAGTCGATCTGGTACGCGGCTACCACCAGATACCTGTCCACCCTGACGACATCCAAAAAACAGCCATCATTACTCCCTTCGGACTGTTCGAGTTTTTGCGTATGCCTTTTGGACTCAAGAACTCCGCTCAGGCTTTTCAACGACTGATGGACAAGGTGGGCCGTGGTCTCGACTTTGTGTTCATCTACCTCGATGACATCCTAGTTGCCAGCCCCTCACTTCGGGAACATCACGCACACCTCCGGCTTCTCTTCCAAAGGCTCCACGACCATGGATTCGCTGTCAACCTCGCCAAGTGCCAATTTGGTCGCAGCTCCATCGATTTTCTCGGTCATCGCGTCAGTCATCACGGCGTGGTGCCACTTCCTTCCAAGGTCGCAGCTGTTCGCGAGTTCCCGAGGCCTTCTACACTACGGGGACTGCAAGAGTTTGTCGGCATGGTCACTTTCTACCATCGCTTTGTGCCGGCAGCCGCGAGGATCATGCAGCCGTTATTCAAGATCTTGGGTAACAAGCCTAAAGTGCTTCTTTGGGACGAGGCGGCTACGACTGCGTTCGAGAACGCGAAGAGGGCGCTGGCCGAGGCAACGATGCTAGTGCACCCACGGACTCATGCGCCAACGGCCCTCACGGTTGACGCTTCCGAAACAGCTGTGGGGGGAGTTCTGGAACAACTCATCGCTGGTGCCTGGCGACCTCTTGCCTTTTTCAGTCGTCACCTGCGTCCTCCGGAGCAGAAGTACAGCGCATTTGACCGGGAGCTCCTCGCTCTCTACCTGGCCGTCCGTCATTTCCGTTACTTCCTTGAAGGCAGACCTTTCACGGCTTTCACGGACCACAAGCCTCTCACCTTCGCCTTTGACAAAGTGTCGGACCCTTGGTCAGCCAGACAGCAACGCCACTTGGCTTACATCTCCGAATACACTACCTGCCTCCAGCATGTATCCGGGAAGTCAAATAAGGTCGCGGATGCACTTTCGCGTCCCGCTACCAGTACTGTCACTGCAGGTATTGACTACGCGGCTTTGGCGGCCGCCCTACGGGAGGATGAAGAGATGCTCGCCTATCGTACTGCTATCTCGGGCCTGGTTTTAGAGGACGTGCGTTTCGGGCCTGCTAACACCACACTACTCTGCGACGTATCGACGGGACAACCGAGGCCCATCATCCCTTCTGCCTGGCGCCGCCGTCTGTTCGAGATGGTGCACGGCCTCGCACACCCTTCCATCCGAGCGACAAAGACACTGATGGCGGCCAAGTTTATGTGGCATGGTCTTCGTAAACAAGTCGGAGACTGGGCTAGGGCGTGCATTCCTTGTCAAACCTCCAAGATTCAGCGACACACCAAAGCTCCGCTTCAGAACTTCCCGCTCCCGGACCGCCGCTTTGATCACGTTCACGTCGATATTGTCGGTCCTCTCCCGCAATCCAGAGGTTGCACTCACCTCTTCACCATCGTGGATCGATTTACGCGATGGCCGGAAGCTATCCCGATTTCAGATACTACCACCACTAGTTGTGCCCGTGCTTTCATCGCCAACTGGATCGCTCGCTTCGGGGTGCCAGCTGATATCTCCTCAGACCGTGGAGCTCAGTT
>CM035202.1:121053-131501 GCA_020233015.1 Callinectes sapidus | reverse complement strand
CAAAGGAATGGAGGAGGAGGAGGAGGAGGAGGAGGAGGAGGAGGAGGAGGAGGAGGAGGAGGAGGAGGAGGAGAGAACAACAAAGGGAAAGACAGAGAGAGAAGTTGAGAGGGAGAAGTGTAGAGGAAATGGAAAAAGGGGAGAAAATAAACAGTTGATGGAGAGTTTAGAAGGGATAGAGATATGCGAGAGAGAGAGAGAGAGAGAGAGAGAGAGAGAGAGAGAGAGAGAGAGAGAGAGAGAGAGAGAGAGAGAGAGAGAGAGAGAGAGAGAGAGAGAGAGAGAGAGAGGAGAGAGCGAGGAGAGAGAGAGAGAGAGAGATTAAAGGAAAGCATGTAAGGATTTTCATGATTTAGTAACGGTGGAGACACACACACACACACACACACACACACACACACACACACACACACACACACACGCAAAACTGCCCTCTATTTTGGACTTATAATAT
Organism: Callinectes sapidus; assembly: GCA_020233015.1. Taxonomy (NCBI): domain Eukaryota; kingdom Metazoa; phylum Arthropoda; class Malacostraca; order Decapoda; family Portunidae; genus Callinectes; species Callinectes sapidus. Next base: position 131,047 of record CM035202.1, on the reverse strand, counting down.
ATAAAATGCAGCGATTTTTATCAATATGTAAATAAAATGCTGTAATACTGCAAACTAAAGTATACACAAAAACAACAATATACTAAAAAGCACACACAAAAAAAGAAAAAAGGAAAAGCGGAGGTGGAAAATGTCTATAGTGAAAAACAACAGTAATAAACATACATCATACTTCATTCATTTCCCACATCCTGATCTGGTGAAGGTTGAGGTGAGATTACATACAACATAACGATTACTTAATTCCAAACCATATTATAAACCTTTCCACTGTAATCTAACACCTATTTCATTGACCACTAGCTACTGTGAGACACATTTTATTCGTGTATACAGCCACGTCTAACCATTTTACAGACTATTGCAAAAAACCTACCATTGTAATCTTTCCTTTTTTTGTGGAATGTTATAAAAAAAACCCTTCATTCTTAAAGCTGGGAATTGTGTACTGTGGGAAAAAAAGTGTTAAATTACTCCATAATAGTTCCATTGTTCCTTAGTGTCCAGAATGTATGAAGTAGGGAAAAAAGGGTTGAATGATTTAAGGTCTCACTTCGTCTATAGTTTCCTCACGGTGACGATCAGAAATTTTTTTTTTATAATGTACCTTTTTTTTAGTGTGCCTTTTTTTTAGTGTGTCTTTTGTTATTGTCAATGTTGCTCTTGGTCACCTTCCCCATTCTTATATTGATAAAAAAAAAAGGCGTTACTGTTTTTCAAGGGTGTGGTGGTGATGGTGGTGGTGATGCCTCCCTCTCTTACATTAATGAAGCGTTACTGTGGTGGTGATGGTGGTGATGCCTCCCTCTCTTACATTACTAAAGCGTTACTGTTTTCAAGGGTGTGGTGGTGATGGTGGTGATGCCTCCCTCTCTTACATTACTAAAGCGTTACTGTGGTGGTGATTGGTGGTGATCTTTCCCTCTCTTACACTACTAAAGCGTTACTAAAGCGTGGTGATGGTGGTGATGCCTCCCTCTCTTACATTACTAAAGCGTTACTGTTTTCAAGGGAGTGGTTGTGATAGTGGTGATGCTTTCATGAGTCTCCAGTCATCACCAGCCACTCAACATTGGAGGAAATGAACTCGTGACAATTCGAGACTAGTCATCACTCAGGCCTTTGAAAATAGTATGACATGTGGGAAAATGATTCAAAATATGGGTCTCTCTCTCTCTCTCTCTCTCTCTCTCTCTCTCTCTCTCTCTCTCTCTCTCTCTCTCTACGAATGCATTTTCCTATCCATTTGACCATCCGTTTCCTCCTCCTCCTCCTCCTCCTACTGCTGCTGCTCCTCCTCCTTCTCCTCCTGCTACTCCAATCTACATAATCTAATCTTCCTGTAGCATTAACCTAACCTGTCCTAAAGCTCACAATTTCCTTATCCAACAAACGTAAGGAGGATGCATAAATATCCTTGCTTGTCCTCATTCCCTTAGTATTTTGTATATATTCCTCCTCCTCCACCTCCACATCTTCCACCTCTTTAGTTAATACTTGACTTGGGCGCGGGTTGTTGAGGGGCGGGGGGGCGGGAAGGGGGGGAAGGAGAGACTCGCCTTTCCCAGAGCTGCAGGCATGTTTGTGTATCGCCTGCTGGTGTAATGCAGTTGTAATTGGCGTAAACGATGCAATACGGAGGCAGAGCGGCGGCGGCGGCGGTGGTGTGTGTGTGAGCTGAGTGTGGAGTGTCTGGCCGCTCCGTGATTAGAGAAGGAGCGAGAGAAGGAGAGAGAGAGAGAGAGAGAGAGAGAGAGAGAGAGAGAGAGAGAGAGAGAGAGAGAGAGAGAGAGAGAGAGAGGAGAGAGAGAGAGAGAGAGAGTACATTTATATTTCTCTCATTGTCCAAACACTACCTTGTAATAAAGATAAAGATAGACAGATAAGCATAAAAAGTAAATGATTGAATGCAAAGTAAGAAAAAAAATCAAGAAAAAGGCAGATTAAAAGCCTCTATTTCTTGTATCCCTCCAACTCATTCTTTTATCTACACCACCCCTTTTACAGGAAAATAAGACCAGTAAGTAAAAGTAGATGATGAAAACAAACAAAAAAGGAAGATAATGATAAGCGTGTGATATCAAAATTTTCAGTATATGCAATGGTGATAATGTCCTGTGCCTTTTGTTTATCATTCTGTTATGTGACTCTGTATAATCTTCTTTTTCTCAGGTTTTTAATTAATTATTTTCTAACTCGAAGCCCCGATCAATATCAATTTCAGTGTGTAAATCATGCTATGTTGCGAGTTTAAGACGAAGTTATCTATCCGTCTATCTAATAACAGAATTAAGTCTGAGCAAGATTTCAGATTCATCTTTTTATTATCTATGAAAGTAGTTATTACACAAATTACAATAAACAGTCAGTAATTTAAAAAAGGCACAATAATAATGGTTTCAGATGCATATCTTTCACAAATATTATATAGGGTTATGTAAAAAAAGCATTAAAAAAACATGGTAAAAATAATTATTAACACTTGTAAAATACAAATGATATACTAAACATAAGAACACACACACACACACACACACACACACACACACACACACACTGTAGAGGAGAGGAACGTTTACCACACAGACAGACAGACAAGCAAGGCAGGGTACCAGACGTCACTGTTTGAGCCAAATTGAACATAAGGTCGACCAGAGACCCACACAGCATGGCGCACTGACCCTTATTGGCAGATGCATGTCCCCTGCCTTTCCTTCCCCTAGACGATGGAAAATGGATCGTTTACGTTTTATTAAGACTATGATGGCTTCCCATTATGTCCTGATGATGAGAAGGACGACCTGGTGAAGGAGGAGGAGGAGGAGGAGGAGGAGGAGGAGGAGGAGGAGGAGGGGAAGGAGGATGGGGGAGGAGGGGGAAGGAGGAGGAAGGCAGAGAGTTGTCAAAAAGTGATGAGCATTACTTAATTAACCCCCTCCGTACTGGGACCCATTTTTACCTTCAGTTTATGGTACGATTAGATGATTTTATTGACATTCGCTTATTCTTTTATCTTCTATAGGGACTGGCAATAATGGTGGCCTTTTTTTTTATTTTTTACATTATTTTTGTTGCCCTTGGCCAGCTTCCCCACTCTTACATAAGTTTCTGAAGCTGTATGAAATCGACAAATAGTGAGAACAATGGATGTGAAAAAGCGTCATAGTACTGAAGGGGTCAAGGATATGGGGGGGGGGAGGGGGGAATGGTGACCTCGTGCATGGTGAGGCAGTTGTGAATGATGATTTTGTTGTATACTGACTTGTTGGGAACTGAGTGGTTGATGGATTGATTATTTAATTGGCCATTTAAGAATACAATATACAAAGTCAATAGTCTATATTTATAATTTGTTCATGGCAGGTCTAATTATCCGGACATTTTGAAGAGCCTATAAGTTGTCATTACGTAGCGAGCGTCCTATTAGGCCTTATTTATATGTTTATATTCTAATATTTCATAGAGTACACTTGCTTGAAATCTGCTGTTGTAGTAATATTACAGTGATCCACATACATGCAATGAAATACAATTATTCACGAATACTTGCAATCAAAAACAATTTATAAGTGAAGAAAGATACTGTGGTGATGCTAATGAGATTGTGACGGAATGTGTATAGTGACTGGATGGTGATGTTAAGGGCGAAATGACGATATAGTGATGTTTATGGAGTGAACATAGTAACGGTGTAAGAATAGTGACACTGGTGGTTATGCTATAATGATGACGCAGGATATATGGTGACTCTTTGGGAATGGTGACTGACGGGCATGGTGACGTTACTAAGACTTTGGCCAGTATTCAGAAACACTTTGCTCTCTCACCACTACTATTATCCAAGGACAATGAGATGATTAGCGGGGTTTTTAAGAGTGTTTTTCAAGTTAATAACGTAGAAATCTTGTCAATTTGCCACTAGGACCGTAAAAACACCTTATGAAACTCATGCAAACTTAAGTAAAGCCTTTTGAAATAGTGGAGGAGAAGCACAGAAGTGGCTGAGAGTAAGAGCCTTTAGCATATATATTTGTTTCGGGAATGGTTACTATGGTGACGGGGAATTCTTGAGGATGGTGACACACAGAGAATGGTGACGCTGAGAACACCACGGGGACGACCACAGGAAAACAGTGAATCAACAGGATTACAACAATTTTGGGGGCTGTGGCGGTAACGATGCCTGTGACGGTATGACGGTGCACTGCTCATAAACACAGACATTGGACATTGGTGACGCTATGAGGCTGGCACAGAGACAACCACATGAACACAGTGAATCAACAGGATTACAACAATTTTTGGGGCTGTGACGGTAACGATGCCTGTGACGGTGTGACGGTGCGCGGCTAAAACACAGAGCATGGTAACGCTATGAGGCTGCCACAGGGACAACTACATGAAGACAGTGAATCAACAGGATTACAACAATTTTTGGGGCTGTGACGGTAACGATGCCTGTGACGGTGTGACGGTGCGCGGCTAAAACACAGAGAATAGTGACGCTCTGACGACGCCACGGAGACAACTACATGAAAACAGTGAATCAACAGGATTACAACAATTTTGGGAGCTGTGACGGTAACTGTGACTGTGACGGTGTGACGGTGCGCGGCTCGTAAACAGAGAGAGAGAGAGCGTCGATAAAATGTTGGTGTGTTGGCAGCTTTTATTGTTGGTGGAAATATGACAAGTGAATAACGAGTGACATTAATATTCTAACCCGGCCGCAGCAGCAAGTTTGAGGCGTGACGGGAATGTAACAGTGAGGGACCGACAACTGCTGCTTTTTTGGGGGGATAATGCTGCCTTCTGTCCAGGTCTGTGTTGTTGTCAATGGGGAATGGAGTTAGGGGGGGGAGGGGGGGGGCAGGGGGGTCAATGGGGAATAGAGTTAGGGGGGAGGGGAGGGGGGGGCAGGGGGAATTGATGGATATTGGTGGTACTGTTACTAAGTTGTTGTTGTTTTTTTTATCTTTTATCCGGTTTTCTCTTACATATTTTTCTCTTTTTTTTTATTTATTTCTGTTGTGCTTTCACTTTTTATTGCTTTTGTTCTTCTTGTTCTTGCTTTTTATCTTTTTCTTTTTGTACTTACGGTTTGCTCATATATATTTATCTTTTCTATTTATTTTTCTTCCCTTTTAACCTTTATACTTTTTATGGCCCTTGTTCTTCTTATTCTTGTTTTCTTCTTGTTTTTTATATATTTATTCTTCTAAGAGCGATGTACTTACGGCTTCATCTTACATATATCCCTTTTTATTGATTTTTCTTCCTTTAGTGCATTCATCACTTTTTTATTGCCTTTGTTCTTCTTGTTCTTGTTTTCCTTTCCTCACCCTTTTCTTTTAAATGGGATGTACTTAAGGATTTCTCTTACATATTTATTTTTATTTAATTTTCTTCTTGCTTTTCTGCCTTTGCTATTTTTATTACTCCTGTTCTTCTTCTTCTTCTTCTTCCTGTTTTTTTCTTCTTGTTCATTGCTCTCTCAAAACTAATTAAGGAAAACACCTCAAAGCTCAAATATTTCTGTTACTCGAGTTATCAGTTCTAGAAATCCACGATAACACAGCCTTTGATAACAGGCACTATGAGAACCCAGTATCAATATTCAACGCTATTCCAAGCCACTAAAATCACTATACAAAATCTTCTTAATCGTACACTACTACAAGAAAGAGAAAATACACCAAGACACGTATATTTCAATGTCCCACCGTTCTTATCATTAGTGGAACAGAACAAAAGTTTAAATATAACAAAATGCAGCGAAAAAAACAGACCTTACAAGAAAATAGAGATAGGAAATACCAAGGGAATTATTTTTCAATATCTCGCTGATTTAATGATTAGTGGAACAGAACAAAAAGATTAGATGTAACAAAATGCAGTCAAATCGTAAGAAAAAAGAGACCTGGGAGTAATAGGACATTATCAACCCATCTCTATCGTTTCCACCACCTCCACAAATTCCACCACCACCATCATCACCTCCTCCACACACTCCACCGCCAACTCCTCCATCACCACCACCTCCATTCTCTTTAACACCTTCACTACTGCGGTGAATTTTTACCATGAGTTTTTTATGTGATTAGACGATTTTATTGACATTATGAAGGGTCTATGGAGGGGAAAAGATTGATACCCGGAGTCAGTACTATTTTAATCCACACATGAGTGTCTGAAGCTGCATAAAATCGCCAAATAGTAAGAATAAATAGGAAAAACGTGTCCCAGCACTGAAGGGGTTAATGTGGAGCGAGTGTCAAGTGGTAACAGATGTAAAGAAAGAATATAATTTTAATCCCACGCTGCCTCCCTTTCCCCGAACCTCCACCTCAAGGTCAGTGACTCCGCGATGCTAACCCTCCTCCTCCTCCTCCTCCTCTTCTTGTTCTTCCTCCTCCTCCTCCTCCTCCTCCTCCTCCTCTTCCCCGGTCTGTCCTCGCTACCAACACGGAAGATGACAAACAGGCCAATATTGTCACGAACTTAACACTGTCGTCATAATTTGCTGTAGATAGGGATTGAAACACATGGAAATACAAACACGATAACATTCAACAAGTCAACAAAACATGAAATTATATTATACACTAACCCAACACCAATTACTCATTCTGACATGCAAATGCAATGAGGCAATTTTATCAGCTCTAATCTTATCTGCCTTCCGTTTTCTCTTACAACTTTTGCACCCCCGACTTGTGTAAAATCTAAACATATATTAAGAAACTTTTTGTTCTTTTATAACTAAATCAAATGCCCACTGAGATGATAAGACGGGTTCAAAAGACTGTTTCCTCTCTAAATAATGCAGAAATCCTAAACTCCTAAACTGGGACACGTTTTATCACGAGTCTTGAGTGTGATTAGACGATTTTATTGGCATCAGGAATAGTTTATAGAGGTCAGAAGATATAATCCCTAAATGAGTTTCTAAAGCTGTATAAAATCAACAAATAATAAGCAGAATGAATACAAAAACGCATCTCAGTACCGAAAGGGTTAACACTACATAGAATCGTAAAATCACCTTTAAAAACCAACGTCACTTCAACTAGAATCTTTTGAGAGGAGTGAAGATGCTGGCCATTGTTTCATAATAAGGTGTGTAGGCTGCTGGTGTCAGTGTTATCCCAGCACTACAGAGGCACATCTAGCTCACACCGGGACAATGAGATAAGCCTCTCAGTTAATCCCCAAGACAAGCGCTGAGTGAGGAAGCAGGACAAGGAGGGAGCAAGGTCAGTAGAGAGCACAGAAGCAATAGAAGAGACATACATTCCCAAACACAAGAGGGGAAGTTACAAGGGACATTCAAGGAAATTTCCAAGATTCTAATAAGTAAGAGTTTGATGAGAAAGAAAACAGTTTGGTTAGTCAAGTTTTTTTTTTTTTCTATTATATGATTCTAATGATATTCAACAAAGGCAGTAAGTAACAAGGAAGTTTTCATGAGTGTGTTATGTAAGAGTTTCATAAGAGAGGAGTTAATTGGAGTATTTATGGTTATTGTTCTGTTTGTTCTCAGTGTTTATGGAGACCTCTACACCATTAATGGGAAAGACACGTGGCTACTCCTTTGTGTGGTGTTTAGAAAGAGTCCTATTGAGAGTCCGCTGTCTGAGGATGAAGGATATGGTAATTGTGAGGACAAGTACTAACTTCGCCACCACCACCACCACCACCACCACCACCACCACCACCACCACCACCACCACTATCACTGCCACCAGTCCTTGCTATGAACAAACATCCCTTGTAAAAAGAGCAACAAAAAAACATACAAGCAATGAAGTCACTCCAAGACAATTTACATAAGCAGACTATCTCTCTCTCTCTCTCTCTCTCTCTCTCTCTCTCTCTCTCTCTCTCTCTCTCTCTCTCTCTCTCTCTCTCTCTACTCCTCTCCCTCTCCCTCTCCCTCTCCCTCTCTCTCACAAGCCCGAGTTATGTAAAGATTGCTAGTAATGTTGTAAATGGAAATGTTTGTATGTTTTATGGCAATATGGCTGCCAGTGTTATTATATTCGTGGTTCAGCTGAATTGTTTGTTTGTTTGTTTGTATGTGTGTTTTTTTTAGTTATTAATTGTGGTGTTTTTTTTTTAATTGTTGTATTTTTTCTTTTAGTTTTGTTTTGTTATTTTGTGTTCGATTTGTGATTTTTTTAATTGTGTTGCTTTGTTCGGTCTTGTTCTCGTTTCTTCCTCGTTTTTCTTCATCCTTTCCCTTCATCATTATCTTTTTGTTCCTGATTTTGTTCTTATTCTTGTTTTTGTACCTGTTTTTCTTGTTTTTTGATTTTCTTATTTTTCAATTTTATCTTTTTCCTCCTCCTCCTTCTTCTTTTTCTCCTCCTCCTCCTCCTCCTCCTCCTCCTCCTCCTCCTTTTCCTCCCTTATTGTCACCTCATTTATCACACTTTCCTCACCTTGCCTCATTCCCCCCCCTCACACACACACACACACACATACACGCAGACAGACAGACACACACACACACTTCACACCTCCGCCCTCTCTCCGCCCTCTCCACGCTCCCTGACGCCGCCCCTCTCTCACACCCACGCCCATCCCTCACACGCCGCCCACCGCCTGTCCACTAGACTTCAGAGGGCGGTGGGTGGAGGGGGGGTGGGGGGAGGAGGGTCCTTACTCCACCCACCCCACTTCTCTCACTCCTCCCTGACAATCTCCACCTTTGTCCTTTGTTTCCCACGCCCCTGAGCTGTCTCCGTCTCTATCTCTCACTCTACCCTCTCCCCATCCTTCCCCTCTCCCCTTTCTCCCCTTTCTCCCCTCTCTTCCCCAACCTAAACCTTCCTATCCTCGTATTTCTGGGGAGTTGAGGTGGTAGTATTGTTGTGGGGAGATACGGTTCACTCCCCAGCCTTCCTTAATCCTCCCCAACTGTCCCCAAACCAGCCTCAACACTTCCCAATGCTCCTTAATTCTCCCCAGCTCCTCCCCAGGTTGTCTTAGCGAGTCGGGGAGAGAAGCAAGAATGGGAGGTAAAAGGGGAGACGAATGGAGGTGTAAAAGATGGAGGAGGAGGAGGAGGAATGGATGATAATGGAGGGGAGAGAATGTGAATGCGGAAATACAAAAGAAAGAGGTAATGGAAAGAGAGATGAATAAAGGGAAGGAGAGGAGGGAAAATTGATAAAAGTGAGTGAAAGAGGAAAAGAGAAAGAAGAAGTAGAGTAGGAAGCAAGGAGAAAAATATATAATGAGAAAAGATGATATGATGAAATAAAAATATGAAAGAATGGAAAAAAGTTAAGAAAAAAAGAAAGAAAAAAAGAAAAGGATATAGAGAGGATGCTAAAAAAAATAAGAGCGAAAAGAGAAACAAACAAAAAGAGATAGAAGAGAAAAATGAGAGTTTAGCAAAGAAAAATAAGAAAAAACCAAGAAAGAGGAAAACAAGAAATCGGAAGAGGAGAGAAGCAGGTCGCGTTGGAGGAGAAGAAGAAGGAAAGAGCGAGAAAGGGAGAGATGGAGAGGAGGAGGAAGATGGGGATGCTGGTGAAGGAGAGGGAGGGCGTGGGAGAAGTAGGGGGGCGATGGATTTAACGAGTTCCTAGCGACGTGAAAATCCGTGTTTCTCCCTTTGAAGACACGCAGTCCTCGGTAACCCAGTGGAGGAGGAGGAGAGGGGAGGGTGGGTGGAGACTGGGCAGGGAAGAGGAGAGGGAACGGGAGGAACTGAGGGTGGGGAGAAGGTTTCAAGAGGCAGAACTGGGAGGAGAAAAACAAGTAGGAAGGAGACGACGAAGGAAGAGAAGAGAAGGAAGAGGAGGAGAAAAGAAGGAGAAGGAAGAGGAGGAGGAAGAGGAAAGCAATGATCACGAGGAAGGTAAAGAGAATGAATGGAATAAATTGGGAAAAAGATATAATGATGTGGAGAGAGAGAGAGAGAGAGAGAGAGAGAGAGAGAGAGAGAGAGAGAGAGAGAGAGAGAGAGAGAGAGAGAGAGAGA
>CM035202.1:109367-120784 GCA_020233015.1 Callinectes sapidus | reverse complement strand
TTTTTTTTTTTTTTTTTGCTTTTTTTTTTTGCCTCCTTTTTCATTGTTTTTGCTTTGTTTCTCTTCTGATTCTCTATCACTCCCTCCTTTCTTTCTTCCTTTAATCCTTCTTATCTTCTTCCTTTACCTTTCTCTTCTTTTCCTCGTTTTTGGCTCCCTCTTCTCATATCTTTCTCCTATTTTTCCGCTGCACTTCCTCCTCCTCCTCCTCCTCCTCCTCCTCCTCCTCCTCCTCCTCCTCCTCCTCCTCCTCCTCCTCCTCCTCCTCCTCCTCCTACTCATCTTCATTCCTCTCTGTGAACTCGGATTCAGTCCCTCCTTTCCTCCCTCCCTCCTCCTCCTCCTGCTCTTCCTCCTCTCCGTACCCATGATACGAACGGCTCCCCCCCCTCCTCCTCCTCCTCCTCCTCCTCCTCCTCCTCCTGCTGGTGGTGGTGGTGTTGTACCCTGACAAACACCCTTGCTCTCATCACCTCCCGTCACTCCAAACACTGTACTACTCTGTCCTGGCAACATTTACGTCCGACATTCTCTTACTTATTCAGGCATTTACCGACCTTTATGCACTTTGTCAACCTCATGTTCTCTCCTAATTTGTCTCGTGTTTTTGGGGGTGTTCGTGTTATTATTATCACTTTTTTTCTGGGGTGGTTATTGTATTATTTATTTTTCTATTTTTATTATTAGTTTCTTTTAATATTTCTTTTTTATCTGTTTTTTTCTATGTTTTTTTTTTCCTTTTTCATTTGGTTCAACTTTGCGTCTTATCAGAATATTTTGATCACTCTCTTATGAACTGACTCTGTATTTTGATTGTTTCTTTGCTTTGTTCTATTCTTTGACTGACTGTGTATCCTAAAACTGACTTATTCACTTTATATCTATGCAATTTTTCTTATTTTTTCTTATTATACAGGAATATTTTATCCATCTTTTGAATTACATGTTTATTTTTTTCTCCATGTGTCATTCATTACCTTTGCACTGTTCATTTATTAACTAAATTTTATCATCTCATTCATTCATCTTACACTTCAACATTCAACTATATACTTTGTGCCTCGGTATTATTTTTATTTATTCTTTTACTTTGAGATAACATAAGGAAATTAGTTACCTGCCATCTGATGAAAGAGAGAAAAGCACATCAGTCAATAAGCAAAACATTGACCTCATAATAAACGATAAATGAAGTAAATACGTAAAGAAAGAATGAGAAAAGAAAAAGAAATAAGCCACACCTATAAAGAATAGAAATGGATAATGTGGAGACTTAAATAAGGTGAAATACAAAAGATAGACAAAAGTAAGTAAATAAAGAAAGAAATAGATGAATTGATAAACATAGAAAGGAGATAATGAAAAAAAATAATAAAACAGCAGCACATCACAATGGCATTCAAAAACATAAAAAAAAGAAAAATGTAAGTATAGAAAAAGAAAACGACGACAAATTTCTTTCCTTCTTCCTTCTTTTTTCTTCATTGTACGAACATAGAAAAAAAGGGAAAAACAAAAAGAGGAAAAGTAAACTACGAATATAATCTTGAAAACAAAGAAAAACAAGAAAAATGAACTAAAACAAAAGGACGATAAATTTCTTTCCTCCTTTTTCCTTTATACGAATATGGAAAAAAAAGAAAAAAGGAAACAAAAAGATAAAAAAAGGAAACCACGAATATAATCTTGAGTCTGCAGGAAGTAAGGGGAAAAAAATGAGTCAGAGAGGGACAGTATAAGACAGCGTGAGTCAGCGTGAGTCAGCGAGAGTCCGGGAAGTCAGTAGGTGATTTCAAGTTGCCAGAAATCAGTTTTAGTCAGCAAGTGCAGAATTCAGGACTTTTTTTTATATTTGAATTTATTTTGATTGGTTTCTTTTCTTCATCTTCACTTCTCCACCTCTTCTTTTCTGTTCATTTTTTATTCACATTTCAGTTTTTTTCATTTGTTTCATTTACTCTCCCTCTTCCCCCCATCATCTCTCTCTCTGCATCCCTAACCTTACCTCCTTTTCTCTCTGTCAATATCCACCACCACCACCACCACCACCACTACCAAATATTCGCCAGTAGGTCAGTGTAACAAGCGTTGATCCATTGACAGCTCAGACAAGTGTGGGGAGGGGAAGTGAACACGAGTTGGCAGGCAGGCCAGGGTGGTGGTGGTGGTGGGGTGGCGGGAGGGAAGGTAAGGAAAGGGAGAATAGAGCAAGGGGAGTTTGGATGGAGTAGAAATGAGAATGACTTAGGCAAGGACGAGTTTGGGGAGGAGGGGAAATGGGGGAGGAATGAGATGAAAGGTGACATTGAGAGCACACTGGGGAGGAGAGGATGGGGAGGGGATAAACTTGTTAATGGAAAGAGGGGGTGGAAAGGGGAGGTATTGTGATGGGGAAGAAGAATTGTGGAATAGTATAGGGAGGAAATATGGGAAGGAAAGATGGAAAGAATGTAATGAAAGGTTAGACTGGGGAGATAAACTAGTTAATAATGGGGTTAGAGTAGGTTAGGCTAGGAAGAGAACATGTGGGAAGGTGAAAATTTAGAAAAAAAAATAGTAAAGAGAATACTGTGAAGAAAAGTAATGAGAGACAAAATAAAGAAGAAAATACTGGAGTGATTGAGAGTGAATGGTAAATGGTGATCAGGTTAGAAAAAGAAGGTGAAAAGGGAGAAAAACTAGTAAAGAAAATAGTGCGAGGAAGTAAACAATGGGGAGATAAAATAAAGAAGATAATATATAAGAAGAGATTGATGGTGTATGGTAGATGGTGGTTAGGTTAGAGAGAAAAGAAAATAGAAGGTGAAAAGGGAAACTTACCAGTAAAGAAAAATAATGGAAAGAAAAAGCAATGGAGAGACAAAAAAAGAAGAAAATAAAGGAGAGATTGAGAGTGGATGGTGAATGATAGTTTGGTTAGGAAGAAAAAAATAGAAGGTGAAAAGGGAAACTAACTAAGAAAGGAAATAACACAAAGAAAAAGCAATAGGGAAACAAAAGAAGAGAGCACAGAAGAGGATGTGAATATATAAGCAGACATGAAATAAACGAAGATAAGGAATAAAACTAATGATATATGAGAAACGATTAGAGGACACAGTGTGGAGTAGGGAACAAGTAGAAATGAGTGACTAAGCCTTGAGTCACCGTGTCACCCCTGAAGCACTCCTACACCCACCCACCCACCTCCCTCCAGTGCCTCACAACCTGGAGAAGCAGCAGCAGTGGCACCCAAACCTCACCCTTAACCCACGTGGATACAGAGGTTATAATGTCTTGTGGCACTCTTCTCCCCATTTCCCTGCTTTCCTCACCTTGGCACTCCTCCCTCACCCCCCCGAACATCAGTGCCTGGAGCCGTGCCAGTGCCGACACAGGGCCAGCAGTGTTGCCAGCAGTGCCACACACCAATGTTACTCCCGACCTTGAGTGTCAGGCGAGGCAAAGCGGCCAACACACCTATTATAATGAGGCTTTACTTAGATGCCTTGTAAATATGGACACGCCTACTACAAGAGGAGGAGGAGGAGGAGGAGGAGGAGGAGGAGGAGGAGGAGGAGGAGGAGGAGGAAGAGGAAATAAATTATGGAAACACAGAGGTTGATGTAAAATGATAATAAGGATGATGGTGATGATAAGTATAAGGAATTGGATGAGAAAGAAGAAGAGAATACTGATGAAAATTATGATGATGATGATGGTGATGATGATGATGATGATGATGATGATGATAATGATGATGATGATGATGATGATGATGATGAAAAAGAAACATAAATAATCTCAAGGCAATAACAAACAGCAACAGACCTGCTGGCCCATTCGTAGACTGTGAGTGGTGAGAAGAAGAAGAAGAAGAAGAAGAAGAAGAGGAGGAGGAGGAGAAGATTGGTATTGTTATAACTTTAATCAGATAATGCATTTAGTGAAAGCTAGAGAGAGATAAGCAGATGAGGAGACAAATAAAGAGATAAAAATAAGGCAGAACCAGAGAGAGAGAGAGAGAGAGAGAGAGAGAGAGAGAGAGGGGGGGGGGGGAAGACAAGAGATCAAAGGAAAAATGAACCATAAAGAGTAGAGTCCAGTCAATAGGCGTCAGTGTAATCAATAAGTAGAGACACACACACACACTCGCGTCAAAGGATCTCCGGAGACGACCCCATGGAGAAATAAAGTGAAAGAAAAAAGATTCAGTAAGAAGAACGAACGAAATTAAATTGAAATACACGATCTGGTGGAAAAAAAGTGAGAAAATGTTAGATGAGAAGAAAAAAAACAGTTTGAGCCTCTTCTTCTTCTTCTGTTTTCTTTTTTTCTTTTCTTCTTCTTCTCTTTTCTTTTTTCTTTTCTTCTTCTTCTTCTTCTTCTTCTTCTTCTTCTTCTTCTTCTTCTTCTTCTTCTTCTTCTTCTTCTTCCTATACGACACGAATGAACGAAACTAAACTAATATACACAATCCGATGAAGAAAAAAAATGAAAAAAAAGTTTTGTCGTAAAGAGAGAGAGAGAAAAAAAAAAGCATTAACCTTCTATACGGCACAAAAGAATGAATTGGAACTAAAATACACGATCCGATGAAGAAAAAAAAGTACAAAAGAAAAAATAGATAAAAAAGGTTAGTTAAGAAAAAAGAATTACGGTTTGAGTCTTTTCTACGACACAAACGAGCGAAAGAATAAAACGAAGCTAAACTAAACCTTAAATATACGATCTGATGAAGAAAAAAAGAAAAAAAGTGAGGTGATTTAAAGAAAATAAAGAAAAAGAAAAAAGAAAGGATAAAAGGAGTCTAGGAATCATAAAGAGAAAAAAAAATCCTAATAGAAGTAAGACAAAAAGAAATCGCATATGAACGTGAAAAAATAGTTACTGTCCTGAAGAAAAGATTGAAAAAAAAATATCGGTGGAAAAAGTCACGGTAATGAAGAAAAAGAAAAGAATCATCAGTAAAATTTATCAAACTGGCTAACCTTGTCTTTGGTAACATTTTCTTCCGTCTGAATTTTGTTGATATTATCCAATTATTCTTTTTTTTCTTTTCTATTGAATGTTTTCCTTTCTACTCAAACATCTGTATCATATTTTGCAATGACACTCTTTTACCGTGCAATTTTTCACAGTCCGAAACCTGTGACATATTTTCCAGTAACACTCTTTTTATTACATTACTTTTTCATCCTCTAAAATCTGTGACATATTTTCCAGTGACGCTTTTTTTATATATATTTTACACTCAAATTTTATTCGCGCACCATTAAATGTTGCTGCCATTCCCCCGAGTACCGTTCAGAAAGGGGCGTGGAGGTACAGCTCAAGAAACCCACCGTGCTAGATGACGATGATAATTGTAGTAGTAGTAGTAGTAGTAGTAGTAGTAGTGGTAGTAGTAGTAGTAGTAGTAGTAGTAGTAGTAGTAGTAGTAGTAGTAGTAGTAGTAGTAGTAGTAGTAGTAGTAGTAGTAATAGTAGAAATAGTAATAATAATAGTAATGATGATGATGATGATAATAATAATAATAATAATAATAATAATAATAATAATAATAATAATAATAATAATAATAATAATAATAATAATAACAACAACAACAACAACAACAACAAAAATGATAAAATAGCTCACATTTCATTTTACAAGAAAGTTACAAATACAAGTAGAGAAATATCACAGCGTGTCGACTTGCCTTAGAACTCATTTTCAACAGGTTACTATTTCATGTAAAGCTTAAAAACAGTCTTAAATCCCCCTGATCTGCTTACAGTCCTCTTAAAAACCGTATACTCGTACTTGATACAGTCTAAGCAGACCAGAGCTATTAACCTATTCAGTTCTGGGACGCATTTCCATATTCTGCGCGGTAGCTTAGATGGTAGCGTAACTAACTGCGTGTCAAGAATCCCGGGTTCGAGCCCTAGCCGTAGATGGGATTTTTCTGGGACAATTGCCGCTTCTAGGTTGACCCAGCCTGAAATGAGTACCAATCGCCTTGATTAGCTATGATTGGGACATAAAGGCGGCAAAGAGAAAGGAACTAGCCACCCTACTCTACTGCCGAGGCTCAGGAAGGACGTCACTACCAGCCCTAAGCCCTGAGTACGGCACAAAAACAACACCATTATCATTTATCAATTTTGTTCAGCTGCAGAAACACATGTGGGGATTAGAATAGTATAGACTCTGGCCATTAATCTTCGGACATCCATAGACCCTTGCTAATGTCAATAAAAATCTCCCAAACCCAAAACTCGTGTTAAAAATGTGTCCCAGTTCTGAAGGGGTTATTGAAGTTTAAAAATAAAACGTAGAAAGCGTCGGAGATTAACTGCAATGGTGATGGGTGAGAAAAAAATGCAGAAGAGAGTGTACGGAGTAGGGTTATAAAGTATAAGGCAAAACGTAATTGAGTGTCATGAAACAAGTGACAAAGTGTACAAGAGAGTAATAGAGCATCGTGTGTAACAGAGTATAAGGCAAAGGATAAGAAGAGAGTGTACGCAATAGAGTGTGGCAAAATGTAAGACAAAAAACGTTATTGAGTGTGATGAAGTAAGTGACAAAGTGTGTACAGGAGAGTAATTGAGTCTACGTGTATAATATAGTATAATGCAAAGTTGAGTGTGATAGAGCAAGTGGCAAAGCGTGTAAAATGGTGTAATAGAGCCTGTATGCGTGTGGCAGAGCGTGGTAAAGCGTTTGGTTCAGTATCAACAGCGTCAACACTCCTTTCTGGCTGGGTTAAGTCGCGCTTCGTGGTTCATGGTTCGCTGTGCTTCATTATCCGCTTTGCTGGTTCGCTTTGTGGCTCGTATTGGCAAACGCTTTCATCTCTCACCGCGACTGTTTTCCAAGGCCACACAGATGATCACCCGGATTCCCAACACTGTTCCTACTGCTAATGATGAAGAAAAGTTTATAAGCCTATCATTAGAACACTAGAAACACCCCCCCCCAAAAAAAAAAAAAAAAAAACAGCGTGACATTGACTAAAGGTTAGTTTAGGTTAGATTAGGACCTCAACTAAAGCTCTTTGGAAATAGTGGAAGAGAGAGAACAGAGCTAATTCAGAATATGGCTCTGTATTCCCTGAGGTTTTGAGTTGCCGAGAGTGTTTCTGCTAATAATAATGAAGAACTCTTGTCAGTCTGTCACTTGAGCCATTGAAACACACCAAAAAACACCGCGGGACTTCAACTAAAGCACCTTGAAAAATGAAAGGAAAAGAGAGCAGAGCTGATTCAGAAAGTGGTTTTGCATTCCATAAACTTTGAGTAGCCGAGAGTGTTTCCCCTGACGATAATGAAGAACTCTGTCACTTGAAGCATGGAAACACACACAGAAATGAAGAAGAAGAAGAAAAAAAAAACGCGTGACTTCAACTAAAGCATCTTGAAAGTAGAAGAAACAGTAAATGTGTTTTTGTGTTCCTGGAGCTCTATGGTGTGAGACAGTCCCATCCACTTCCAGCCAGTCCCCACCAGCCCCTCCCTACCAGCTCCAGTCAGCACCACCTCGTTAGCCACACATCGGGGGTAATGTTTTCATGTCGTATGTAAATGAGTAAGCTGATTAAAGTTTTAATTAAGCCGCGTGATGAACTGAGTTATGAACAGTTTTGCATGAAAGACTTGTTTGCTTGGTGGCTTGCCCTGAACTCTCCCTTCCTAACTAATTTCTCTCTCTCTCTCTCTCTCTCTCTCTCTCTCTCTCTCTCTCTCTCTCTCTCTCTCTCTCTCTCTCTCTCTCTCTCTCTCTCTCTCTCTCTCTCTCTCTCTCGTGCCCTTCACTTTAAGCCTATTTGCTCCTACCCGTGTAATTAATTTTCCTCTTTGTTTGTGTCTCGTGTCATAACTCGTAAGCTCTCAAACTGACTCTATGTACCTCCTCTCACTTCCGCATATTCCGAGACCTTCCGTACTGGACACATTTATACCATGAGTTTTGGGTGTGATTAGACAACCCCATTGACATTAAGAAGGGTTTACGAAAGTTAGAAGATTAATGGTCCGAGTCTGTACGGTTTTAATACCCATATGAATTTCTGAGGCTGCATAAAATCGACAAATAATAAGCAGAATAAATACGAAAATGCGTCTCTGTACTGAAGGGGTTAACCTGTCATAACCATACCACACTATCACGTACACTCTCTTCTACTCTGTTCACCACACACGCTCCACTAATTGGATAGCTGATAGTCTTTCTACTCTAATGCAAAATAACCCAAACTGTCATAACCTGGCTTAACCTGTCATAACCTAACCTAGTCTAATATATAATAAATTGAAGTAACCCTAATAAATTAATAACCCAAACCGTCATAACCAAACCTAATATAACATAACATAACATAAACTTTCGTACATTATATAACTTCTCTTTCCGAATCAGTGAAATGCAAATGTCACGTGATCTTTATTTTTCTTTCTCTTTTATTCTCTTTTTCCAGTAATAATGTAATGTTTTCCTCGAGTTGTAAATCGGTGACGAGTGAAGCGGAAACACAGACACACTCGCTTCACTGTTTCATTGTCTCGCCTTCAGATTCATGAGTAGGAGCGGTCTTGTGTTTCTTTTTCTTTATTTTCTTCACTGATTTTTTTATTTTTTTATTTTATTTATTTATTTTTTTTTTTTTTTTACATTTTTTGGTCTATCATTTGCTTCAATTTGACTTTGTTTTTATCTGCTCATCTGTTATTATTATTATTATTATTATTATTATTATTATTATTAGTAGTAGTAGTAGTAGTAGTAGTAGTAGTAGTAGTAGTAGTAGTAGTAGTAGTAGTAGTAGTAGTAGTAGTAGTAGTAGTAGTAGTAGTAGTAGTAGTAGTAGTATCATTATTACCTATTCATTCATTCATTTTTTCCTTTATTTTGTGAGTGAGCGAATGAGTGAATGATAATTTTATGCAAAGATTCACAAGATGAGCAGTTACAAGATATTTTACCATTAATTCTTCCATTGTCTTCTGTCTCTCTTCCTTTCTTTGTGTCGCAGCGAGTTACCATCAACATGTGTACCCTCCACCACTGACATACTTGACTTAATTGAGATGACGTGGCGAGACTTCACTCTTCATTACCCTAACAAAAACAGCCAACAATGACAAATGCACCAAAAATTCAAACCATGCGATAGAATAAAAACCACTCCTTACTTTTTTTATGTACGAAGGAAAAGTTGGCCAAGCGCAAAATAATAGATAAACACTAATTTGCCAGCCCCCTCACAGGTTCGAAAGAGTTATAACAGGCAATAGATGAAAATAACTGTATATAAAAGCTTTAGTAAAATGTGCACTGTAAATAATTCATAGTACTCTCTGCAACTCATTAAAAACTAGAAATGTAAAGGATCTTGATCTTTCAACACCAACATTTTCAAAAGTTATAGAAATCAATGTGGTGAATGTGGAGAGAAACATTTTGTAGCAATGTAAAAATTCAAATAATGATAATAACAGAATTAAAGACATGACAGTTATATTTGCATTAATAATATAATCGAGGCATTAAATGAAGATAAATTTGCTCTCTCTCTCTCTCTCTCTCTCTCTCTCTCTCTCTCTCTCTCTCTCTCTCTCTCTCTCTCTCTCTCTCTCTCTCTCTCTCTCTCTCCCCTCACTGTTTCAAAAAGCGTCTCGTGCCAGTGTAACCAAGTCGAGAAGCGCGACATTATTGTATCTCCCAAAGACGCCAAAAGGTCTCGTTAGTGAGTGAAAGGAGACAATTTACCCTTGTTTCCTTGCACAGTGTTTCTCCCCCGCCCCTCCCTCCCTGCCCCTCCCCGCCCTGCCCTGCCCTGCCCTACCCTGCCCTGCCCTGCCCTGCCCTGCCTTACACCATATCCCCGTCCTGCCCTGCCCCCCTACCCCCCCTCCCCCCCCGTCCCAACCTACCATCTCGCAGCGTGCCGCCCTCAAGCTGATACATGTTACCTTGTTACCTGTCCTTCAATAACCTCTGGAACCTCAGCTTTTGGCTCCTCAGGAAATTCTGAAATCCACGACTATTTCCAACCCATTCAGTACTGGGACACATTTTTATTACGGGTTTTTAATGTGATTAGATGATTTTATTGCCATTGGGAAGGGTCCGTGGAGGTCAGAAGATTAATGGCCAGGGTCTGTACTATTTCAATCCCCACGTGAGTTTCTGGAGTTGTATAAAATCGCCAAATAATACACAGAATAGGTATACAAATGGCCTATATACATACTTAATGGCAACTCATTCACATCCTATCACTGAGGTAAAATGAATTAATAAATAAACCAATAAAAATTAAAAGAGAAAAGAAGGTATAAAGAGAACACTATTCCAAGCAAATATTCCTCTACCTTACACAAGTACAAAGCACACGTAACCTAACCTAACCTAACATAACATAACATAACATAACACAACATAACATAACCTATCCTAACCTAACCTAAGCTAACCCAACCTAACCTAACCCAACCTAACCTAACCTAACCAACTCTACACGTCTTTGGCACTTCATTCTATCCAAAGACTTCCCCACCTTCACTGAGTTAAACCTGGCGTCATTCCATCAAGGCAATCATAATTTCAAATTCTCGTGATAAATAAAATTGGATAAAACTGCGAGAGAACATGACTATTTTCGGAATTTTACAGATTATAGCTGCTTGCTTGCCTGCTTGTGCCTGCTTCCCTGTTTGTAACTTGCTGTAACTGATTTTTTTATGTAAGAGGAGGAAGCTGACAAAATAATTACAGAAAATTCCATTAATTTTTCCAGTTCCCTTAAAGGTCAGAGAGTTAGCCAAAAGACAGGGAGAAATGTCTTAAAAACTTCCCTCTTAAATATAGTCAAGTCATAAGAAGTATGGAAGCAGGTAAGGAGTTCCAGAGTTTACCAGAGTACTAATACTATAACTAAATAAAATAAAAGAGATGGATCTTGTCATTAAAAAAACAATAGGAATACAAGTTACGAAAGAATGAATGAGAAAATACATTAAGTTTAAAAAAATACAGGGAAACTGAATTACGAAACAAACAAAGAAGTAAACAGTGGAAAAAGTGAAAAGACACACACACACACACACACACACACACACACACACACACACACACACACACACACACACACACACATGCAAAACTCCGTAAAAGCAAATGTATCAATTATAGCAAAGCCCAAGGACAGTGTGTGTGTGTGTGTGTGTGTGTGTGTGTGTGTGTGTGTGTGTGTGTGTGTGTGTGCATGCGCGTGTCATTCAAATGACAAGACAACACAGCGGGCGGCGATGACAGGTGATTGACGTGCGTGGGTGTAAGCGCGCGCGCTCGAGAGGAGAGAGAGAGAGAGAGAGAGAGAGAGAGAGAGAGAGAGAGAGAGAGAGAGAGAGAGAGAGAGAGAGAGAGAGAGAGAGAGAGAGAGAGAG